>JAGGNK010009559.1:654663-697906 GCA_017590115.1 Montifringilla adamsi | reverse complement strand
CCTGGAACCCCCCTTTCCCCCCTCCCTGCCTCCCCCCCGCTGTTGACTCAGGAATGTTTGGTAACAGCAGAGGGGAGAGAATCTGTTTATCCCATCCCATTTGGAGTGACATAAGACTATCACTTTTTTGGTGAAATCCCAGAAGAATATCAATTCTTTGGCTGATGGCAGCCCCAGCAGATCCATCCTGGCTGGCAACTTGTGTTTCCCTGCTGGGGAGGAGGGGGTGCTTCCCCCACCAAAAACAAAGCTTTGCTCCAATTTTGGGTTTGGGGAGGGGGAATAACCCCCAGGCACGGTGTGAGCCCATCCAGAAATGGGGAATGACCCCCAGGCACGGTGTGAGCCCGTGGGGAATGACCCCCCCCATAACCCCCAGGCACGGTGTGAGCCCATCCAGAAATGGGTTTTGGGTGGGGGGGCTCCAGGGGGGCTCCTGTGAGGAGATCCTGGAGCTGTGACCCCAAGGGAGGCCCCTGAAGGAGCTGTGACCCCACGGGAAGCCCACGCTGGAGCAGGGGCAGAGTGTGAGGAGGAGGAGGAGGAAGGAGTGCAGTGACAATGTGTGATGGACTGAGCACAGCCCCATTTTCTGTCCCCCTGCACCACCTGGAAGGAGGAGGGAGTGAAGCGTGAGGGAAATTGAGCCTGGGAAGGAAGGAGGGGTGGGGGAAAAGTGATTTAAGATTGGAGTTTATTTCTCGTTGCCCTGCTCAGGTTGGATTTGCAATAAATTGATTTATTTCTCATTGCCCTGCTCTGCTTTGATTGGCAATAAATTGATTTATTTCTCATTGCCCTGCTCTGCTTTGATTGGCAATAAATTGATTTATTTCTCATTGCCCTGCTCTGCTTTGATTGGCAATAAATTGATTTATTTCTCATTGCCCTGCTCTGCTTTGATTGGCAATAAATTGATTTATTTCTCATTGCCCTGCTCTGCTTTGATTGGCAATAAATTAAATTAATAAATTAAACCGATTTCCTCCATCTCTCGTGCCCCTTTCAGCCCCTGGTGGGTTCTGAGGGATCTCTCCCTGCCCTCTTCCCCACATGGGATTTTTGTTGTATTTTCTCTCCCTGCCCAGCTCAGAGGGCAGTGAGAGCAGCTTTGGGGGGTGCTGGTGCCCAGCCGAGGTCCCCCCCCTCCACGGGGGAGTTTTGGGGTGCCAGGCCCCTCCCCAGGGGGGACAGCTGGGACAAAGGCACAGCACGTTGTTCCCTGGCAGCCTCCGTGTGCAGCGGCAGCTCTGGAGCCAGCCCGGCTGAGCCTGGAGGAGCAGGCAGGCACTCGCCCTGCCGGGCTGGGCTCGCATCCTCCCTGTGCCAGCTCCCCCGGGGTGGATCCCCTTCCACAGGGTCCCAGCCCAGCCCACGCAGCCCAAACATTTCGTGTTTCAGCCCAAACGTTTCCTGCTGAGCCCCCCCCGGATCCCCCGGCCATGCCCAGCTCCGCAGGGGCTCCATCCCTGCGGCTGCGGGGAAAACAAAGCAGGGTCAGAGCCGGGGGGCTCCTCTGTGCGAGCAGCAGGGTCGTTCTGGGGCTGAAGGGAGCTCGTGTTCTCCGGGGAAGAGGATTCAGTGGAGAGAAGGAGCTGGGAAGGAAAAGGGCTGAGTGGGGAAACGTGGGAGGGATGGGGAAGAGGAGCTGGGACAGCAGAGCTCCCAGGAGCACCAATGGAGCAGGTTCCTTTCCTTTTCTTTTTCTTTTTCTTTTTCTTTTTCTTTTTCTTTTTCTTTTTCCTTTTCTTTTTCCTTTTCTTTTCCCTTCCCTTCCCTTCCCTTCCCTTCCCTTCCCTTCCCTTGTGCAGGGGGAATCATGGAATGGTTCAGGTTGGAAAATCCCTCTGAGATCAGAGTCCAGCCATCCCCAGCACTGTCCCATGTCCCCAAGCGCCACATCCCCAGGGCTCTGAAAGCCCTCAGGGATGGGGATTCCAGCCCTGCCCTTCCCAGGAAGGAATTCCCCAATGCCCACCCTGACCCCCAACCCCAGCCCGGCTCCCTGGGAGCTCAGGTCACACCACAAGAAACCCAAAAAATCCCAAACCCCTCGTGCCCCACACCTGGGCCAGGAGCAGGATTTGGGGTGGAACTCGAGGTTCCTGCAGCATTCCCACTGCAGCACTCAGGGACTGTCAGGGCAGGTGGAAAAGCTGCTGGAGGAGTTGGACACCCTCCTCCTCCTCCTCCTCCTCCTCCTCCTCCCCCCCCTCCTCCTCCTCCTCCTGCAGCAGATAAACAGAAATGTCACTCAGTGTCCAGGCGCCGTCAGCACAGACGCTGTTGTCAATGAATCAGAAGTGTCTAGGAACAGCTTGAACAACTTTTATTTTTTTTTTTTAAAGTGCTTAAAACGTAAATAACAAGCTCTTTATAAACATTAGTTGCAACTCTTAAAACATGAGACACACAGAACCCACTTCCTGCGGACGTGAAGAACAGGGAAACCAACAACTCCAAACCCCAACGCTTCTCCCACCTGGGGATGCTTTTCCATGGTTTTAACCCCAAACTGAGGTTCCCTCCCAGGCAAGGCTGAGTCCACGTCACACTGGAGAATCCACATCCCTCAGGTTCGTTCCAGTTTGAGGATAAACCTTGGTGGCTCTCCTGGCCAGGAGGACCAGGCAAGGGGAAAAGAAATTGGCCAAAGCTGTTGAGAAGCAAAAGCGCAGCTGTGGGCTGGCAGCAGAGGCAGAGCACAGCACCCTGCTGCGGCCTCGTGGAGCAGCTCGAGATGGAAAAACAAACTCCAGGAGAAAGGCAAAAGCACAGGGCTTGTTATGGCCGGGTGTAAAACAGAACAGGGAGAAGCTGCTGCTGGCCCAGAAAACCCTGGGGGTGTGCTGGGCTCAGCAGAGAGGGACAGAGCTCAGGGACACGGAGCAGGAACGCTGGGACCCCAAATAAATCACTAAATAGGAGATTCAGTCACTGAACACAGAGATAAATCCCAGATGGGCAATTTGAGAACATTTCCCCAGTTCTCTCCCTCATCCCCTCCCTCTCTGCGGAAGCATTTAGGTCCCCACACCCATTCCCTCGGGAAGGGGAGGTTTGACACCAACACCACAGACCCCAGTGCTGCTGTGCTGCTCTCTTGCACAGAACAAAATCTGTGTGCTGAGTGGGGAAACCCCAAATCTTCAGCCCAGCGGGGTGGGGAAACAGAGAACAGAGACAGGAGCATCTGTAAGACACCTTTCCAAACACAGGGAGGGACCTGCTGGACACGGGGACACACACGGAGCATCCACCGCTGCTCCACCCTCTTGCAGCCAGAGCCAGGGAGCCCGGCACAGCCTGCCCCTGGGGCTGGTAGGGGTGGGGATGAGGGGGCAGGAACTGCTGGAAAGGCTGGGGATGGAAGGAGCAGGAACTGCTGGAAAGGCTGGGGATGGAAGGAGCAGGAGCTGCTGGAAAGGCTGGGGATGGAAGGAGCAGGAACTGCTGGAAAGGCTGGAGAGGAGGAAACACCTATTGCTGGAAGGACAGGAGGTGAGGGAACAGAACAGGTATTGCTGGAGAGGCAGGAAGTGTGGAAGCACCCATTGCTGGAAAGGCAGGAGAGGAGGGAACGGGAATTGCTGGGAACAGGAGATGAGGGCATAGAACAGGAATTTCTGGAAAGGCAGAAGAGGAGGGAACACGTGTTCTTGGAAAGGCTGGGGATGGAAGGAGTAGGTATTGCTGGAAATGGGAGATATGGAAGCACCCATTGCTGGAAAGGCTGGAGGTGAGGGAACAGGAATTGCTGGAAAGGCAGGAGAGGAGGGAACACGTGTTCTTGGAAAGGCTGGGGATGGAAGGAGCAGGTATTGCTGGAAATGGGAGATATGGAAGCACCCATTGCTGGAAAGGCTGGAGGTGAGGGAACAGGAATTGCTGGAAAGGCAGGAGAGGAGGGAACAGGAATTGCTGGAAAGGCTGGAGGTGAAGGAACAGGTATTCTTGGAAAGGCTGGGGATGGAAGGAGCAGGTATTGCTGGAAATGGGAGATATGGGAGCACCCACTGCTGGAAAGGCAGGAGAGGAGGGAACGGGAATTGCTGGGAACAGGAGATGAGGGAATAGAATAGATATTGCTGGGAACAGAACAGGTATTTCTAGGAACAGAACAGGTATTTCTAGGAACAGAACAGGTATTTCTAGGAACAGAACAGGTATTGCTGCAAACAGATGTGGAAGCACCTATAGCTGGCAGGGCTGCACACCTGGTACAGCCTGCTGAGCTCTGAGAGTAACTTTTGATATTCAAGTGCAAAACGTTCAGGCTTTTGGAGCAAAGCAAGGCAGAGCTGACTAAGGCAGAGGGGGCTGAGGGAGGCGGTGAGACACGACGGGAGAGGAGGGAGAGGGGGGAAGGAGGGGCCGTGGCATCCATATAAACATTGGCACTTGTGTGGGGAGCAGCAGCAGCCGTCCCTGCAGGGGCACGGGGCCAAGAGCAGGATGATTGTGAGCGTGGGAGCCAGAGGTGGGAGATGTTGGCTCTGCACCTCCCCGTTAATGCCCGCCTGAGGAGTTCTCTCCCTTGGCCCAGCACTCATTCCCGTGCCCTGCTGCATGCCCAGTGCCCACAGCTCCTCCCTGGCTGCTGCAGCTCACAGGGACATGGCTGGGCACCCAGAGAGGGGCTGGGCTGCCAGGCCATGGGATGTGACCCTACACACACCCAGAGAGGGGCTGGGCTGCCAGGCCATGGGATCTGACCCTGCAGGCACCCAGAGAGGGGCTGGGCTGCCAGGCCATGGGATCTGACCCTGCAGGCACCCAGAGAGGGGCTGGGCTGCCAGGCCATGGGATCTGACCCTGCAGACACCCAGAGAGGGGCTGGGCTGCCAGGCCATGGGATCTGACCCTGCAGGCACCCAGAGAGGGGCTGGGCTGCCAGGCCACGGGATCTGACCCTGCAGGCACAGAGGTTCCTGGCACTTTCTGGAACAGGAGTAACACCTTCCCTTGGACACCCATCCCACCGCAGACACACCGAGGGAGGAGGAGCAGAAACACAGGAGGAGCAGCTGGAGCAGTGCACAGCTCAGGTATTTCCCACGAGGGGAGAGGCAGGAAGGAGTGGGAGGCTGCTGTTCTCCCAGGGAACACATCCTCCTCCTCCTCCTCCTGCTCGTGCAGTGCTCCAAGGCTTGGACAAACCAGAGCTCCGTTTCTCCTGACCCAACTCTGTCTGTCTCCAGCTGTATTTTAGCTTGGGATGCTCAGCCTGCCCTTCCCTCCTGTGCAGAACTCCTGGAGGAGCCAGGGCACCTGCACAGCTGGTGGGGAGGCTCTGCTGCCCGTGGGTGACAATTAACTCCCTTTTCTTGGGTGAGAAGGAAAGAGAGGAGGAACCTGCCCCAGGCAGGTGGTGTGGGACTGAGGACTGGGCTGCAGAGCCTTTCTGGGGTAGGAATCTGCTACTGGCCTATGGCAAAAGGCACCATTCTTCCAAGTCATGGTCTGCACTGAAGCAAGTAAAGAGAAGAGCAGGGAGGTTTTAAAAGAACACAGTGACTTTGGGAGGTAGAGAAGAAGGAGAAGATGCCTTTCATGTTGAAATCCCACCCCAACTGCCCCTCTGCCTGCACAGGCACCTTCTCCAGCCAAAATCCTGGCAGGATGAGGGAGGGAACATCCTTCCTATCCCCTTCCACAGCAGCTCCAGTTCAGCCAGGTCAATCAGGTGTGCAATCCTTTGAAACCTCCAGGCTTCACCCTGCAAAGATCTACCACAGAGTTTTCCCCACGGAGGCTGAAAGAGAAGACTTCCCCGTGGAGCCTCACAGCACTGATCCTCCCAGCCTGCCTTCCCCGTATGTCCCAAATTCCGGGGTTCCTCCTTTCCCTGTTTCCCCACAGGTTGTGCCATCCCTGGTGCCTGCACCTTCTTCCCTGCAGGGCAGTGCCCTCTGCCCTGCCCTTTGTGCCACCAAGATGATGCAGAGCACATGGTCTCGTCTTTGGTCCCCGAATTCCCTTCAGCCTGCTGGAATAAACCTCGCTGGAATTTATCATAAAAAAGCCCTTCTTGCCTCTCTTGGATGAGCTAGCCCTGGTGAGCGTGGTGTGTGGACTCGACTGCTTTGCCTGAATTCCTACCCAAGCAGGGCACTCCTACTCCTTTTCCACAGGAGATGTGTCTTCGGTTGAAAGATTTGCTTGGGGGTGTGTATTCTATTTGCCATCTCTTAGATGTGGGGCAGCTCTCTGCTGTTCATGGGGCAGTTTTCTTTATCTATTCCACAGCCTCCCTGTGGCTCGCTGGGTTTGCTGGGAGCCTACGAGGACAGCGAGGACAGCGAGGACAGCGGCAGCGGCTGAGGACGGCAGGGACACAGCAGGGACTGGGCTGTCCCCGCTCCCTGCTGCTCCTGGAGCCCCACACGGAGCACATCCCACCTTTGCACAGACTGGGGGGCTCCTCCAGCCCCTCACGGCGGGGACACGGCTGTCCTGCCACCACCAGCCCCTCTAGATGTCCCCAGGAGATCGGGGACAAACCCGTCCCTGCTGTTCTGTGCCTGCTGGGCTCCAGCAGCCACAACTCTAGAAGAAATGGGATCTGGCAGGAAAAAAAAACGCTCTCTGCTGTTCATGGGGCAGTTTTCTTTATCTATTCCACAGCCAATCCTCCCTGTGGGAAAGATCTTCTGTCATTAATGGGCCATTAATTATTAATTATCTTCTGTCAATGGGCCATTGAGTCACACTGATAAAATTCCATCATCCCATTAGGAGATGCTCTGCCCAGGGGAGGAGCCAAGCATTCCTGCCTGGATATAATCTGAGATCTAGAGCCCACAGCAGCCTTTGCCCTCTGCATTTCCCAGAGGAGCAGCTTTCTCCTGCCCTGCATTCCCAGAGGAGCAGCTTTCTCCTGCCCTGCATTCCCAGAGGAGCAGCTTTCTCCTGCCCTGCATTCCCAGAGGAGCAGCTTTCTCCTGCCCTGCATTCCCAGAGGAGCAGCTTTCTCCTGCCCTGCATTCCCAGAGGAGCAGCTTTCTCCTGCCCTGCATTCCCAGAGGAAGAGCAGGCCCATCTCCAGCACCCCTGGAGCTCCAGAGGAAAACTGCAGCCTTGTGCAGGATCCCTGCTCCAGCAGAACCACCCCGTTTCCATTTTCCATTTCAGGGGAGGCTCCTGCCTTCCTTAGCAGCCGCCTGGCTTTCCAAACCAAGACAAGAGCCCTCTTGGGAATTAGGCAGCACTCCCACCATCTAAACCCCGCGCTGCACAAACGGTGCCCGGCTGGGTGAGCGGCGCGGGGAGCGGGAGAAGCCGCAGCCATGGCGGAACGGAAAGTGCTGAACAAATATTACCCCCCGGACTTCGATCCCGCCAAGATCCCGAAGCTGAAGCTCCCGAAGGACCGGCAGTACGTGGTGAGGCTCATGGCCCCCTTCAACATGAGGTGCAAGAAGTGCGGGGAGTACATCTACAAGGGCAGGAAGTTCAACGCCCGCAAGGAGACGGTGCAGAACGAATCCTACCTGGGGCTGCCCATCTTCCGCTTCTACATCAAGTGCCCGCGCTGCCTGGCTGAGATCACCTTCAAGACAGACCCCAAGAACACGGATTACACCGCGGAGCACGGCGCCACCAGGAACTTCCAGGCACAGAAGCTCCTGGAGGAGGAGGAGGAGAGGATGCAGAAGGAGAGGGAAGAGGAGGAGCTCAACAATCCCATGAAGGTCCTGGAGAACCGAATCAAGGACTCCAAGCTGGAGATGGAGATCCTGGAGAACCTGGAGGAGCTGAAGGAGCTCAACCAGCGCCAGGCCAACGTGGATTTTGAGGCCATGCTGAAGCAGCACAAGGAGCTGGAGGAGGAGCAGAGGCGCAAGGAGCAGGAGGAGGACGAGCAGGAGGTGAGGGCCATGTTGCAGCAGGCCCAGGACCGCCGGCTCCTGGTGGATTCTGACTCCGACGAGGAACCGGCAAAGCGCCGTCCAAATCCCGCAGCCCAAACAAAACCCGCGGCCACCCTGCGGGAGGGCCCCCGGAGCAAGAGGCCGAGGACGGAGAGCTGGGAGCGCAGCGCGGGCAAGCTCAGCTCCAGGGCCCGGCTGGCAGGGCTGGTGGCCCGCAGGAAGCAGAAGCCACATCCTGCCCTGGATAACGGGATGGAAACCGCCGGCACCACGGCCACCACCGGCTCGCTTCCAGCCGCAGCAGCCGTGTCCTCGCTGGGTTTGCTGGGAGCCTACGAGGACAGCGAGGACAGCGAGGACAGCGGCGAAAACCCCAAAAAACCAACACAAAAAAAACCAAACCAAACCAAACCCAAAAAACACAAAAAATTTTAAAAACCCACAAAAACCCAACCAAACAAAAAAAGTGGACTTGACTGCCTTGCCTGAATTCCTACCCAAGCAGCCTTTCCACAGGAGATGCTTCTTGGGAATCAGGCAGCAGCTTCCACCCTCTAAACCCCACACTGCTACAAGCTGGCGCCCTGACGTGGGGCTTCTCGTTAGCCCTTTGACAGCGTCTCCACTGGCCAGCCGCTGGGTTTTAATTTGCAGCCAAGGGCTCCAATTCCCCAAGGGAAAAAACCCCAATGTTCTGGGGAATTTCTGAGGGGCCAACTGACAACCCTCAAGACCTCGAGGGCTGGCCGACTCAGCCATACTCCTGCAAGATCTTTCTTTTGAGCCGTTTTGTCCCTCTTTTCCCACCACCTCAGAGCATCAAGGCACCGAGAAGCCCCCTGTGACACCACCAGCTATGAGGAAGGGTGCTGACTCTCCCAGGCCTACCAGTGTGGTCAGGCAGGGACACAGAGAATGCTGGTGAGTGCCCTTTCTGCTGAATCCAAGGAGGAGGTGATCTGCTGAACTCCAGCTGCTAAACCTGGACCTCCTGATGGACCAGGAGATGTTTTAATCACAGGAGACACCGTTAATGAGTTACAGGTGCTCCCAGAAGCCCAGACTGTGGGGCCAATGGATGAGGTCACTGTGACTGTAACAGGTACAGACCCACCCTGGCACCTGACTAAAGGCACACCTGTACCCAAGCTTTTCTTGTAACCACCTGAGCTGATGTTTTGCCAGAAAATCCTATGGTTTTTTTGGGCAGAGATGCTCTGCCAAAGCAGAGCTCTTATAGAGTGTGGCTTGTCTAACAAAGGTAGCAAAGTTTCTCTTCCAGGTGTGGCTGACACCGGGTCAGATGTCAGCACCACTGCTCACCCCAAGTGGGCACAGGGCTGGGAACTGGTGCCAGCCAGTGGAGGCATCTCTGGGCTGGAGCAGCTGCCACCTCTGTGTGGAGTAAAAGGTCAGTCCTTACTGAAGGTCCTGAGGGTCAAATTGCCACAGTGGGACCTTTAGTGGCAAAGGCACGTGTCATTGTGTGGGGCAGGGACAATGGGGAAGCAGACTAGAAATCCCTTCAGACTTCAGGGCAGAAGTCAAACCAAAAGTGCAGAAACAGCAATCTAAGGGCCACAGAGTACCATCCACTAGCCCTTGGAACACTCCTGTCTTTGTCATTCATCAACCAGGCAAAGACAAGTGGAGGCTCCTGCAAGACCTCAGAAAGGCCAATGAGGTCACTGAAGACACGAGCTCTTCACAGCCTGGCCTGCCCTCACCTTCAATGCTCCCGAGACTGGAAACTGGCAGTCACTGATATTAAGGATTGTTTTTTTAATTTCCCACTCCATCCTAGAGATGCCCCAAGACTCGCATTTTCTGTGCCATCAATTAATAGACAAGCCCCTCTCAAAAGATGTCAATGCAAGTTCTTTCTCAAGGGATGAAGACTCACGAGCCATCTGCCAAATGTTTGTTGCCCACAATTCTCTCGTCCATTGCGGAAAAGTTCCCAGATGCCGAAATTCTTCACTACATGGATGATATCCTTACATGCACTGAGGCTGACTCTTCCTTGGAGGCTGTTCTCAAGCAGACTGTCCAGGCCATTGAAGGAGCAGGATTTGAAACTGCTACAGAGAACATTCAGCACACCTGCCCGTGGACCTACCTTGGACTCTGAATCAGAGAAAGGACCACCGTGCCCCGGCAGCTCACCATCCAGGACAACCCAGGGACCCTGAGGGACCTTCATCAGCTATGTGGGAGCATCAGCTGGGTTTGTCCACTGCTAGGGATCAGGACTGAGGACTTGTCACCCCTTTTCAGCCTCCTGAGAGGCCCTGATGGCCTCGCCTCCCCAGGCACCATCACACTGGAGGCCCGTGCAGTGATCCAGAAGGCATCAGAGGCACTGTCCACGAGACAAGCCCACCGCTGATCCTACCCTGCCTTTCCAGTTTGTCACCCTGGGTAGGTCACCCATCCATGGGCTCCTTTTCCAGCGGGATGCCACTCTGAGAGATCAGCTCCTAATCACAGAGAGGGTGTTTCCATCACACAAACCCAGAAAGACCATCACAGCACCTCAGGAGCTTATGGCCCAGCTTACCATAAAGGCCAGAGCTCCCCTCAGGACCCTAGCAGGGTGTGAATTCACAGCCATGTACCTTCCAGTGACATTAAACAGCCTAGAACCTTCGCTCCAAACCAATGAGCACCTCCAGTTCACTCTGGACAGCTACCCAGGCCAAATCTCCATCCACCTACCAAAACATGAACTATTTAATGCTTGCTTTAATTTGGTCCCAAATTCATGAAAAAGTAGAGCTCCTCTCAAGGCATAGACTGTATTCACGGATGGTTCAGGGGGATCCCACAAGTCACTTATGAGGTGGAAGAATCCTGACACTCAGGAGCGGGGGTCTGATGTTCAGATTGCTCGAGGATCCCCACAAATTGCAGAATTAGCAGCCGTTGTCAGAGCCTTTGAGAAACTCAAACAACCCTTAAATTTAGTTACTGATTCGGCCCATGTTGCTGGGATAGCTGAAAGAGCAGAACATTCCTTGTTAAAGGAAGTGCCAAATCCAGATTTATAAGGCTTGCTCTCAAAGTTAACAAACCTCCTCTCCCACCGTATCACATTATGCACCTGAGGTCACACGCTGACCTCCCAGGACCAGTCACTGAAGGCAACTGGAGGGCAGATAATTTAGCCATGGCAGTGCAGACCACCCTTCCAGACATTTTTAATCAGGCTAAATTGAGCCATCAGTTTTTTTTACCAAAATGCACCAGCCCTCGTCTGGATGTTTAAAATCACAAGGGAACAAGCAAGAGCAACTGTGGGCTCCTGCCCCAATTGCCAGGAGTTTGCTTTGGTCTCCAGGAGGGCCGGGGTGAACCCCCAAGGCCTCAAAAGTTTACAATTGTGGCAAACAGATGTCACACATTATGCACCTTTTGGAAGACAAAAATACATTCATGTGTCCACAGATACGTTCTCTGGAGCAGTATTTGCAGCAGCCCATGCAGGAGAAAAGACAAAAGCTGTCATCCAACATTTCCTCCTAGCGTTTTCCACCCTAGGCATTCTCCAAACAGATAATGGTCCTGCTTACACCTCCAAAAGTTTCAATGATCCCAGATCAATGGGGGGTGAAACACACCACTGGCATTCCCCACTCACCAACAGGGCAATCTGCTGTAGAGAGGGCTCACTGTACACTCAAGAGAGTCCTTGATCAGCAGCACGGGGGAGTTGAAACACTACCGAATGTAGAAAGATTATGTAAGGCTCTTTATGTCATCCATTTTCTTAATAATTCATTAATGGAGCCAAATCCCCCCACTGTCAGGCACGTTTCCAACACGCACAGAGCTCAGCTCACGGAGAAACCCCTGTGCTGATCAAAGACCCTGAATCCAAACAAATAATGGGCCTATTTAAATTAATTACTTGGGGGAGAGACTATGCTTGCGTATCTACAGGATCTGGCCCAAGGGGGATTCCAGGCAGGAATGTCAAGCTGAACATCAAACTGCCACATGCAGCAGCATCCAGAGACACTCCTCCTGGACCTCAGAGACAGCAAAGAGATCGAGCTCAGGAGGAGAGAAGGAAAAAGACTGTAAACACAGACGTTCGTGACAGAAGATGACTCTGCACTGCTCCAGAAGATGATAAGACTCTCTGTTGAGTTTCATTCGCTCGCTGTTTTGCACTGCTACCCCTCTTTAGTTGGTTTTACTGCCATCCCCTCTTGTTTTCCCTCCCCTTTTCTACTCAGTAAAAACGGAGGGGAAAAGATGGGAAGATATGAGGGGCTGTTAAAGTCATATAAATCTAAAAATCCATTTTTTCAAACTCCCAGATCAACTCACCCCCAAGCATCCTGCCACGTCTCCGCTGGCAGGGAATCCCCAACTGTTCCAGACAGGATTTTGGGTGCTGCTCACCTTTCCATCAGCTGGTGCATGGATTGTCCCTCAGCCCAGCCAGAACACGTGGGTCACACTGGCCAAGACTTACAGCAAGAGAGTCTCTGCCTGTCCATGGGCAGCGTGGACAACCTGCTGTCAATGTGCCTGGTAGGGATTCCTTAGCAGCAAATGAATTCCCATACACAGATAAGAAACCCAATCCAGTAGACACTCGGGATGGGTGGACCAAGACCCTGCCTCGAGCACCAGAGGAACCCCAGGAATTACAGCTGTTGGGGTCCTCCAAAGCTCATTCCTGTGTCCAACTTCAATATCAACCTCCCAACCAACACCTGACCCACCTTGAACTTGTTAGGTCTACCCATACGAAAGATATAACCCCATTTAACAAAAAATATACCCCTCCAAACTGGTGCAATTACACCAGTCCTACACTTTCTTCATCCTCACTCCATCCCAAAGTGCTGCCCAGGGAGTGCTCCTTATCTGTGGAGACTGAGTACGGGATCAAGGGGGTCACTGTAGCCTTGGCCAGCTTACTACCCTCATCCCAAACATTCCTTTACTTCAAAATTGGAAACAAAAAGGGAAATTGGCACACCAGAAGAAATCATATACTGAATTTGATGAAAATTGCAACAGACAAGTTTACAATTGGAACAAAGAAAAGAGTTGCGGTCTCAAGCTGCTACATCTTTGGGAGGTCACTCAGGGGTCAGCAGTGGACAGAGCTGTCCCTGAGGCTGGGCACTGCCCTGGAGAGCTGGTCCCAGCGTGTGGATGCCATCAGGGGAGCAGGCTGGGCACTGCCCTGCCTGGCAGCGCCCTGCCAGGATTTGGGAATTCTGGGCTGTGCCAGGAGGGTTTGGGGTGCCTGACCCCACAGGGGCCCTGCAGAGGGGTCAGATCCCCCAGGCCTTGCTCTGGGGGCATTTTCTGGCTGTGCTGGACAGATGAGGCACAGGCAGGGCGGTGCAGCTGTGAGCAGGCATTCCTTGGAACACTGAGTTGAAATTCAGTGTGGATTCTGCACTCCTCGGTCCCTCCAGGGCACAGCAGCCCCTGCTGGGTGGGGGCGTGCAGAGGATCTCCTGCAGCACTCCTGGGACACCAGCCCACGTTCCCTTTGCCATATTCCCAGTCCAGGCAGTGTCACCCTGGCACTGGTGCTGTGACAGAGCCAGCGTGGCCCAGCCAGGCTCTGACACCACCCCAGGCCTGGTGCTGTCCCTTTGTGGAGCATCTCCCACAAGCGTGGTGAGGGAGTGGCACAAACTGGAGTTGGCTCTTCACCCTTCACTGGGGGTAACTGGGGCAGGAGGGGAAGGGGCCTCCCACAGGCTCTGGTCAGGAACGTGCTGGGGGAGCCTCACTGGGTCTCAGTGTCCCCAGTGTCACCCACCAGCCCAACACCACCCAGCAGGCAGGGAACACCACCCTCAGGGGAGAGAGGAGGAGGAGGAGTGTGGGCAGAGGAGCAGCAGCAGGATGAAGTCACGAGGAGATGGTTTCCAGCTCTCGGATGTCCAGGGGTCACTTAAAGCTCTGGCAGGAGGAGTGCCCGGGGGGTGGCACTCGGTCACAGCGACGGGAACTGCGCTGCCTCGTGGCGAGGGCTCTGCTCCTCCCCATAGGGTGCTGGCAGCCCACCACCCTACAGCTCCCTGGAGCCGAGCTGGGCTAAGCTTGGGCTGGCAAGGAGCAGGTAACCCTTCCTGCTGACTCTGGGAACAGAAGCCCCTGGAGGCCTCGGGTGAGAGGAGGGGGTGGGGGGTGTTGGCAGCATGTTAGGGGGGCACAGCTCTGCTGGGTGCTGCTGCCCCGGGCAGGCTCACGGGGCCTGGCCCCCCCCCAGGGGGATCTGCAGCAGCGT
This sequence comes from Montifringilla adamsi, assembly GCA_017590115.1. Classification (NCBI taxonomy): domain Eukaryota; kingdom Metazoa; phylum Chordata; class Aves; order Passeriformes; family Passeridae; genus Montifringilla; species Montifringilla adamsi. The sequence continues at coordinate 683,764 of JAGGNK010009559.1, read as the reverse complement.
GGGGGACTGCTCCATGATGCGCACCAGCAGCTGGTCAATGTAGTTCTCCAGCTCCTGGATGTGCTCCTCCTTCTTGCTCAGCTCGCCCTCCCTCTGCAGCAGCAGCTGGATCAGCTCGTCGTGGGTCAGGTGGTAATACTTGGCTGACTGGTCCAGCTGGGCAGGCTCCTGCTGGGAAGCAAGAGGGACATTCAGGGGCTGCTCCTGGTAACGTTTGCAGGATGCAGCGACAGCCAGAGCACTCCTGCTCTCCATGTCTGTCTTTCCACACTGGAGAGGCAGGAACAGCACAAGGGACCCACAGAGACCTCGTGTGCTCATAAAGCACCAGCTGAACTCCCTGCAGCACCCACAGGGCTTCTGAGACCCACAGGGTTGTGCTTGTCCTTCAATCAGGTGAACCCCAGCAGCGTTTTCCATGCGACACTGGGGAGGCAAACGGAATGGGAGCGGACAAAGGGATGGAGGGGTCACCCTCAGAACACCCTCTGTGTCCTCAGAGGTTTCACAGGTGCTTTGCTGGCCCCAGCACAGCAGTGTTTGGAGTTTATCCAGTCAGCAAAGCTCCAGGAAGAACCTTCCCCCTGCCAGGATGAGGAACCCTTCAGGACATCAGTCAGGCAGCTACTACACCTTCCACCTTCCATACCTTGTGGAGACCAGGTTGGACACTGGGGCTTGGAGCACCCTGGGACAGTGGGAGGTGTCCCTGCCCATGGCAGGGGTGGCTCTGGATGGGATTTAAAGTCCCTTCCACCCCAACCCATTCCACATTTCTACAGGGATTCACTCACACACTGGACAACACCACCCCCAAGGCAAAGCAGGCGACAGGAGAACGATGGGGTGAGGAGGTGCAGAACCCATGGGAGAAGAGAGGCAGAGCAGCCCAAGGCCTGCACCCTCACCCACCCCACGGCAGGCCCTGCTCTGCCTCCCCCCAGGGCAGCTCCCCGCCCCTGCCAGCAGCACACCTGCAGCACGTGTGGCACAGCCTCCTACCTTTAACTTGGGCTCGCTTTTGTCCGGCTGGGAGGGGGCCAGGGGCTGCACGCTGCTCGTGGTCACTGTCTTCAGCCTCTCCAGGCCATTGCTCAGCGCCGAGCTCAGGCTGGCCCTGTGCTGCTGCTTCCTCTCGCTGGAGCCCTCCTGCACAGCACTCAGGGGCTTCACGGGGTGGGGGCTGCGGGCAACAAGGGTGGGACAGTCAGCACCCCCAGTGCTCCCTCTCGCTGGCCTCGCGCAGGGATGGCACCCCAGGAGGCTGAGGAGCAGCTGAACCCAGGTGTCTGTGCCTCCCACAGCTCTCCTGCTCCGAGGAGAGCCAGCAGGGCAGGGCAGGGCCCGTGGAGCTGCTCCCACCCAGACAGGAGATAAGGAGCCCCAGCACACCCAGTTTGGCTGAGATGCTGGTGCTGCACTGCCCATCCTCACTGGGAACGCTGTGGGTCACAACTCCCGGCTGCCAGGGGTTCAAAGGCAGCTCCAGTGGGATCAGAGCCTGCTGCACCCACTGCCCAGAGCAGCTTTTTGCTGCCCAGGGACCCCCAGATTACTCGGGGGTCACCACTGGTGCTCCTGCCCAAGAGTTCAATGTCACCTGCCTGAAAGCCACCACAAAATTTGTCTCCCTCCACGAGGCCAAAAGGAGGGTGAGGAGTCAGTTAAGGAGGAATTAGATTTTCATTTATTTTTGCCTCACTCTTCACCCAAAAGGTTCTTTCTGGGTTTGAACAAAGTCCAGTTCCTTCTCAGAGCGATGGAAAGAGAAGTGACCTGATGCTCCCTCCCTGCAAGGAGCAGGCACAGCTGTGCACCATCCTTGGGATGGAAACACCCAAATATCTGTCCACTGGGATGGAAACATCCCAACATCCATCCACTCGGACAGAAACATCCCAACATCCATCCATGGGGATGGAAACATCCCAACATCCATCCCTTGGGATGGAAACATCCAAACTTCCATCCACTGGGATGGAAACATCCCAACATCTATCCATTGGGATGGAAACATCCAAACCTCCATCCCTTGGGATGGAAACATCCAAACTTCCATCCACTGGGATGGAAACATCCCAACATCTATCCATTGGGATGGAAACATCCAAACCTCCATCCCTTGGGATGGAAACATCCAAACTTCCATCCACTGGGATGGAAACATCCCAACATCTATCCATTGGGATGGAAACATCCAAACCTCCATCCCTTGGGATGGAAACATCCAAACTTCCATCCACTGGGATGGAAACATCCCAACATCTATCCATTGGGATGGAAACATCCAAACCTCCATCCCTTGGGATGGAAACATCCAAACTTCCATCCACTGGGATGGAAACATCCCAACATCTATCCATTGGGATGGAAACATCCAAACCTCCATCCCTTGGGATGGAAACATCCAAACTTCCATCCACTGGGATGGAAACATCCCAACATCTATCCATTGGGATGGAAACATCCAAACCTCCATCCCTTGGGATGGAAACATCCAAACTTCCATCCACTGGGATGGAAACATCCCAACATCTATCCATTGGGATGGAAACATCCAAACCTCCATCCCTTGGGATGGAAACATCCAAACTTCCATCCACTGGGATGGAAACATCCCAACATCTATCCATTGGGATGGAAACATCCAAACCTCCATCCCTTGGGATGGAAACATCCAAACTTCCATCCACTGGGATGGAAACATCCCAACATCTATCCATTGGGATGGAAACATCCAAACCTCCATCCCTTGGGATGGAAACATCCAAACTTCCATCCACTGGGATGGAAACATCCCAACATCTATCCATTGGGATGGAAACATCCAAACCTCCATCCCTTGGGATGGAAACATCCAAACTTCCATCCACTGGGATGGAAACATCCCAACATCTATCCATTGGGATGGAAACATCCAAACCTCCATCCCTTGGGATGGAAACATCCAAACTTCCATCCACTGGGATGGAAACATCCCAACATCTATCCATTGGGATGGAAACATCCAAACCTCCATCCCTTGGGATGGAAACATCCAAACTTCCATCCACTGGGATGGAAACATCCCAACATCTATCCATTGGGATGGAAACATCCAAACCTCCATCCCTTGGGATGGAAACATCCAAACTTCCATCCACTGGGATGGAAACATCCCAACATCTATCCATTGGGATGGAAACATCCAAACCTCCATCCCTTGGGATGGAAACATCCAAACTTCCATCCACTGGGATGGAAACATCCCAACATCTATCCATTGGGATGGAAACATCCAAACCTCCATCCCTTGGGATGGAAACATCCAAATGTTCATTCACTGCGATGGAAACATCCAAACCTCCACCTGGGAGCTCTGCAAAGCCTCTCACAGGTGACAACCCCACCAGCTGTGTATCCTAGCCATGCTGTGTCCTCATGCCTTGTCCATGGTGATGGGATCAGGACATACCAAGGACCTGGAAATCCTCTTCAACCACGATGCCGCCTCCTGCTGTCCCTGTGCTGGGAGGGGACAGCACTGGCAGCCACAACCTGCTCCAGCAAGCCAAAGGATCAGCTCCTCCCGAGGAACAGCACAGGGGCAGCTCTGATCTCCTCCCTCTGGTGCCCAGGGACAGGAACAGGGAATGCTGGAGCTCTGCCAGGGCAGGTCAGGCTGGAGATCAGGAAAGGTTCTTCCCCAGAGGGTGCTGGCACTGCCCAGGCTGCCCAGGGAATGGGCACGGCCCCGAGGCTGCCAGAGCTCCAGGAGCCTTTGGCCAGCGCTCCAGGGATGCCCAGGGTGGGGTTTTGGGGTGTCTGAGCAGGGACAGGGCTGGATGGATGACTCTGGTGGGTCTCTCCAGCTCAGCACACTCTGTGATTCTCTGATCCCTCGGCAGAGCTGTCCAAGCACAAGGACAGAGCCCAGCACTCCTGGGCAGCTGGAAAGGATGGAGAAGGATCCCACAGCCCTAAGGGGGAGCCACTGACAGTGCCAGGGGTGGAGGAGTTGCTGCTCTGCACATGAGGCTCCAGCACTGCTCACTGGGACTGAACCCTGACCAGGAGCTACAAGCATCAGGACACTGCAGGACAGAGGGCTGGGAGAGCCACCAGGGCTGCTCATCACAGCCAGGCTGAGCCCCAAATGTCACTGTCACCTTGTGCACCCCCACAGCCAGCACAGAGCTACAACCAGAGCGTGGCTGGGAGCCTCCCTGGGACCAAGCTGCCATGGGAAGCCAGAGGGAATGCTTGGTTGTGTTTGAAACAGGGAGATATTCCCACCCAGGGGTGGTGCCAGGTAGCTGCCAGCCCCATGGCCAGTGGGAACAGTCACTGCTGCAGGGCTGGAAAAGGTACTTTTGAAAGGAATTCATTATCCTCCTGCTTCCCACTGAGGGTGCAGGGCTCGGCTGAGCAGAGCAGGGCTCTGCCTGCTCCATGTGTCCCTGGGAGGATCCGAGAGCTGGAGACATTCCCCAAGCTGGGTTTGTCCTGGGATGGTGGCACCAGGTCCTTCCAGAGGAGCAGGGGAGATCACACCTCACACCAGGTCTGTAGGTCTGGTGCACCTGCCAAGAAGCTGGACCAGATTCCTCTGCTGGTCCATGAACATCAGCTGGAGAGTGGAATCAGCTGCTCACTGGCTCCTAATCCAGAACTGCATCCCAAGTGGACCTGAGTTATGATGGAGCTTAGGGCCAAGGTGGAACATCTCAGGGTGACACTGGCCCAGCCCTGTCCACCTCTCTGAGCCAGCCTTGCCCTGTCCCAGCTTTCACTGGTGCTCCCAAGGTCACTGCAGAGCACAGGGAAAAGCCAGCTGCATTTCCCTCAGCAGCTCCCAAAGGGAGCCTTTAAATGCTCATCAAAATGCTCCTCACAGAGAAGGAATCCAAGGGAATCCCTCTCCCATGGCCCAGCTGCTGTGCCTGGAGCACCACAGAGCAGCCAAGGGCCAGCCCTCCATGGAGCAAGGGTCTAGAGGAGGAGGGGAATGGCTGGGCTCGGGATCAGCTCTCCAGGCCTGGCCCTGGGTGGGCCAAGCCACGCTCCCAGCTCCAGGGGCCACGAGGATCACCAAGGTGAGGTGACCTAACCTGACACCATTTTCAGAACACAGCATTCTCTGCACTCTTGACACGAGGGAGGCACAGCCTGTGCCACCACCTCAGCACCTGTGACACCCCCAATCCTGTCACCTGCAAGTGCCACAAGATGCTGGGCCAGCCCCACAGCCAAGGGAGCAGGAGCTGCACAGCTGCTGGATCCCAAAGCAGCAGGAGCTGCACAGCTGCTGGATCCCAGTGCAGCAGGAGCTGCACAGCTGCTGGATCCCAATGCAGCAGGAGCTGCACAGCTGCTGGATTCCAAGGGAAGGCAGGAGCTGCACAGCTGCTGGATTCCAATGCAGCAGGAGCTGCACAGCTGCTGGATCCCAGTGCAGCAGGAGCTGCACAGCTGCTGGATCCCAGTGCAGCAGGCACTGCACAGCTGCTGGATCCCAAAGCAGCAGGAGCTGCACAGCTGCTGGATCCCAGAGCAGCAGGAGCTGCGCAGCTGCTGGATCCCAGAGCAGCAGGAGCTGCGCAGCTGCTGGATCCCAGAGCAGCAGGAGCTGCGCAGCTGCTGGATCCCAGAGCAGCAGGAGCTGCGCAGCTGCTGGATCCCAGAGCAGCAGGAGCTGCGCAGCTGCTGGATCCCAATGCAGCAGGCACTGCACAGCTGCCGGGCTCCTCCAGGCAGTGGAGCTCCCAAGGCACGGTCCCGGGCTGTCCCTGGGGTCCCTCCTGTCCCAGGGATGTGAGCTGTCCCCAGCAGTGCAGGCACCATCCTGCCCCATTCCCAGGAGCAGCAAAGGGCCCTGCACACACCGGGGGCTGCAGCTGATGCTCCCTTGCCCCAGCAGCCACACAGGATGACCAAAGAGCCTCTGGCCACGTGCGAAGGGCCATGGGACCCCACTGCCAGTTTCCAGCTCTCTGGAGGAGGCACTGAAGCCCCTCACCCCAAACTCTCACATCCCACAGCAGGTACCCTCTCCCCTTCACCTGCAGACCCTTTTGTTCCAGCCAGCACTTAATGCCCATTCCAAGTCTGAAGGATTTCCTTTTCCCTCCCACCTTTTTTCTACCATCTTGCCCTCATCTGTGTGCCTCTGACGATTCCAAGAGGAGATGATCCTGGGAAGGGAAGCATGGCCCTGGGGAATGGGAAAAGATCCCTTCCAGCCTTCCTCCCTCACCCTGGGACAGTTCTCACATCTCCCCAGTCCTATATAGCAGTTCAGAGCCTTCCCAGAGGCCTCAGGAGCTCTTCAGAAGTTCCTCAGTCACAGCATTATCCAAAATGTGCTGGAGGAACCCGAGCAGGGAAGTTCAGGAGCTCCTGGCCACGTGTCACAACAGAAGGCAGCACTGATATCCAGGATATCAGCTCTTGGGTCCCAGCCCATTCCATCCCAGGAGCCAGCCAGGCCTGGCTGCATGCACAGGCAAGGCTGGGGATGGCCACGAGCAGGTTCTACCAACACAGACTCCTGTACTTCCCTCACTGCCCCAGTTATCCCTCTGGGATCACAGGACACTTCTCTTTCCATGAAACATAACAAAATCCATGTTTCTGGGCAGCAGCCCTGCAAATTTTGAAGAAGGCTATCTGCTGGTGGACGAATAATCCAATTAAAAATGATTGGAGGATCTGGCTTAAGTAAGAAGACAAAATATCATCTGACAGACCCAGCCAGACGCTGTCTTTGCTCCCGAAATCACTTTGCACCTCATGCTCAACCCAGGGAGGGATCCCCTGGTGCAAGGACTGGAGCTCAGTGAGTTCTGCTGGCACCATCCTCCCCTCTTCCTCTCCCCAGAGCCACAACCAATCTTGCTCTGGGGGCAGGTGGGATTTTACCATTTTGGTGCCCCCAGGAAGCTCCATTTGCCTCATCATGAGTGAGGCTGATCAATAAAAGCCTGCTGGAGCTCGGTAAATCCCCTGGGCAGGCAGAGCCCAGGCAGACCACGGGAAGGAGTACCAGGAAAAGGAGATGAACTGAAGGACACAGAGCAGGACTCCATGCCCTGAACTCACCAGCTTTGCTTTGTGGCATTTGTACAGACCCAGGATTGACCTGGGAGGAGGAACAGCCCCTTCTTTCCACCCTTCCCATTCCCATCAGCCTCAAGGCTAAATCCCACGTGCTTCACCACCAATGGGCATCTCGGCAGGAGGGAGGGCAGAGGGGCATTTTGCCCTGGTGGAAAAACTTTTTTTGGCTATGGAGAGAAGGTTTTCAGTACCCAATGGGCACTTGAGAGGAAAGCAGCCAAAGCTGGATGGATGGCGAGGGCAGGGGCAGCAGCTGTGCACATGCCATGAGGGAGCTCAGGAGAGCACAAACAGCCACAAGCTCTCCTGGCAGGCATGGAAAAGGCATTTCTTCTGCAAGCACGGGGGGATGATGGAGCCAAAATCAGCACTGGGTGCAATGTGGGTGCAGCTCTGAATTTCCAGCTGGGGCAGGTCGTGGGTGCATGGAACCCTTGGCGCTGGCCACACTGGACACCAGTGGCTACTCCCCTCAGCACCCCAGAGAGCCAAGGCTCCCAGCAGCTCGGGCTGGGCTCTCTGGGCCCAGGGGAAGCTGAGGGAACAGGAACTGCAGCACCGCATGGAGCAGCCTCCTTGGAGCCAGCCCAGCTGGGTGCAGCCCTGCCGGGAGCAGAAGGGGCCGGGGCTCACCTCTCCCACACACACACGCCCTTCGCCTTCCCCGCAGTGCTCACCTGGTGGTCTGCTGGCCAAGGGGCTTCTCAGCCGGCCGTGTCTCCCTGGGCAGAACCAGGAGCGCCGAAGCTTCCCCGGGCTGCGGGCACGGGCGGGCGGCGGCGCGGCTGGCGGGGACCCCCGCGGGGGGCCGGGGGGTGCCACACGGCTCGGGGTTAGTGGCAGCCACGAGGAAAGGGGTGGAGAAGGCCAGGGGCTGGCTGACATGCAGGGGGGTAGCGTTAGTGGGCTGCAAGCCGTGCCCGGGGGCCTCCTCCTGCAGGCTGCGGAAGCTGAAGTCGCCCTGCTCAAGCTTTTCGGGCAGCACGGCTTGGACAGGGACAGGGGCTGGGGGCTTCTCCACGAAGGGATTGCTGGGGGAATTCGGGCTCAGCGCCAGGGTAAAGGGGTTTCTCAGGGTTGAAGCTCCCTGCGTGTGCCTCTCTGCCCTATCTGGCTTCCAGAAATCGGCTTTCTTGAAGTCTATCCTGCTCTCTGCCCGGTGCCCCTCGGGCTCCTTGCAGGCAGGGGTCCTGCCCTGCTCTGCCTCCTCGGGAGGGGCACGGGGCTCGGGCTGCTCTCCTGCTCGCCCCTCACCATCCTGCCACGCCAGCTCCAGCTGGGATGGACTCTGCCTGCATTCTGACCTTTGGGGCTGTGGGTGTGGATGCCCAGCTGCCTCCTGCTCTTCCAGAGCTGCCCAGCTGGTCGGCTGGCCCAGGTCTAGCTTGGAAGGTGGGTTTAGTCCTGAAATACTGAGCTCCTCAGGGAACAGCTCCTGCTTGGAGGCCGTTTCCCACTTGGCACTGTCTGTGGCCCCCTGAGGGGATAAACGGGGCTGGCTCCAGCTCTCCTCAGCACCCGACTGGTCCAGTCCATCCAGGGAGAACTTGGATGTGCAAGTCTCAAACTGCTCGGCCACATCTGTCTCGTTCATCTCTGACGGGTGTTCCCCCACGGAGGTGTCCCCTGTCCCCAAGCCAGCTGCTGAGTCCACGGCAGCAGCTCTGGCACCCTCAGACGCTGGGAACTCGCTCCTGGCTTCAGCAGCGTCCGCTCCGGGTGTGGGCAGGCTGGGAGGCGCTGGCACGGAGGGCTCGCTGCTCCCGCGGCTCCCTCCCAATTCCATCTCTGCTCTCGGGCCCTCTGAGTCTTCCCATTGCTCCTGTTTGCCTTGCTGGGTGCCACCAGCCTCCTCCTCCTCCTCGCCGTCCCCCACGGCGCCCGCGGCTGCGAAGCGCCTGGGGGGTTTGGGGGGCGGCACGGGCAGCGGCTCCTGGCGGCCCTGGGGCGCTGCCCACGGGGCCAGCACCACGTGCCTCTCGCGGATGTCGGAGCTGAACTTCAGGAGGCCGTCGCTGGCCTCCAGGCGCATGCTGGCCTGCAGCCGGAACACCGAGCTGCGGATGTCCAAGGCGCCCTCCTGGCCGTCCCCGGGCTCCGCGCCCGCCTCGGAGAACCTTCGCCCCGCCACGTCCCCCAGCACCCGCGGGGGCACGGCCGCCACGGTGCCGCCGGGCAGGGCCTCGGGAGCCGGCTCGGGGGGGAAGGAGCTCCTGGGGAGCACACAGCTGGTGGCACGGGACGAACTCTGGGCTTCGAAGGTGCCCTCACCCAGGAAGGGCGGGCGCGGGCCGAAGGGGCCCTGGGGAGCCGCGCGCTCCTCGGCGCTCTCCGAGGGCTCAGCGGCGGTTTCCGTGGCTATGGTCATCCAGCCGTTTGTCCCCGTGCTGCGGGGCTCCTCCTCGCCGCTGTCCCCTTCCTCCCTAGCGCTATTTTCAGTGCTCAGTGCTGTTGAGGCCTCTCTGTCCCCAGGGTTGCCCGAGGCAAACGCGGCTGTCCAGACCGTGGGCGTGCTGCTTTTCCTCCTCCTGGCCATGGACCCCGCGGACACGGGGCTCAGCACGTCCTCGATCACCGTGGCCTCCTGGGTGGTGCTCACCAGGTTGGCCCCCACGTCTAAAGTGGAGAAATTTGTCCAAGAGCGGAGAGCTGCAGGGATTTCAGGGGCCTTTTCGAACACTTTGGAGCCCTTCTGGCAGGGTGGCCCCGCTGAGCTCTCCGTCGGGCTGGCTCTGTCGGGGTCATCGATGAAAGCCATGCCCTCTGCTGCCACCGAGGCAAAGAAGTTCTCCTTCTTCCTCTCTGGTTTGAGCCTGCTGGTGGCAAAGGCATCGAAGGTATCGTCCCACTCCGAGGGCAGCGGGGGGACGGCGGCGGGGTCGGTGTCGGCAGGAGGGAGCTCTCCCGGTGCTGGGGGAGTGGTTTCTGGCACGGGGACACCAACGCTCTGGGCTGGAGACTCCCTCTCGGGGTCTGTCTGCCTTGGGGAGGCAGAGGGACTGCAATCCTCAGAGGAATAAAAGCTCCCAGCGACCTCTGGCGCAGCACGCGGCCCAGGCGGGAAACTAGAGAGAAAGTGAGTAGGTGAAGGAGAATTTAGTACCTGGTCAGCGAGGAGCTCCTCAAAGAAGGGATTGCTCTGCAGGGAGTTGAGGAATGGGTTGGTGAGGGCCAAGCATCCGGCCTGTCTGTCTCCAGGAGCGGGAGGGAGGTTAGAGCTCGGCATGCTAGCGGGAAGGGCAGCGGGGCACGGGGCAGGGGAGCAGGGAGCAGAATGAGAAGGAGCATCTGAGCTGGTTTCTACCTGAGGAGACACTTCCAGGCTGTGGAGGGAAGACAGAACAGTCCTCCTGGTTAATGCTGTGACAGGGCTGGAAGCACACACCACACACACCACAGACCAAAGCAGCGCAATGACCAAATCCATGCCTGGCTCTGGTTAGGCACAGCAATGATTATGGAGTCACGGCGTGGAAAGGGCATGCACGACACCCAGGAAGGGGCAGCCCTGCTCCCAGGACACTCCTCCACATTCCCCTTCTGCCTCAGCACGCCCAGGAGCCAGAGAGGTTTCCCCACCTCCTGCAGCCCGAGGACTGGCCCGGTGAGTTTGTCCCGGTGCTGCTGGCACCCGGGGCAGGTGGAGCACGAGGAGCAGCCCGGGCTCTTGGATCAGGGTCACCTGAACCAGTGCAGGCACACAGAGTCCTTCCCAGTTCACCCCAGTGCCTCCTGACTGGTTTGCCAGCAGGACCAGGATGGGAGCACACATGGAGCTCACGCTTGCACGGGAGGGACGGGGCTGAGGGAGGCTGAGGAACAAGAGCCCAGCAGGAGGGAGCAGGTGGCCAGCACAGGGCCCTGTCCCCACTCTGGACTCTGCCCTGCCTCCCACATGCCCCTTGTCACATCACTGCTCGAGATCCCAAGATGCCTGAAACCCCACAGGGGATCCCAAGGTGGAAGGGACTCAGCACACCTGGAATTCAGAACCTCACCCCAAGTGAGGCTGGCAGAGCCCTGCTGCCTGCCCAAGCAGGACTGAGGGACCTCTCTTTGGGATTTCATTGATCTTCCTTTGGGAGCAACTCCAGCCATGAGGAGTCACCACCCCGAGGAGCTCACCAGGCTCAGAGGTTTCCACATCACAAAGGGGGGTGTGGAATGGACACCCCAAATCCCTCTGGTGCTCTGACTGCCAGGCTCCCTCCTCCTGGGCCCATCCCCTTGCCTCGCCCTTGGGAGGAGCAATCCCATCCCCGGGACAGGGGACCTGGCCCTGCCCCACAACAGATCCCATGGGCTTGATGCCTCCTGCACCAGAGAGCTCCAGAGAGTTCCCCTCTTGGCTGGGGAGAGACATGGGTGTGGATCAGCCAGCTCTGGGCACACCGAGGTTTAAGAGGAAGGAATAAATGAATTGCTTTGCCAAGGTGCCCAGGGTATGTCCAGCCCTGGGGCTCCACCCTGGGATTTCCAGGGTGCTGGGAGGGATTGCAGGCGGCACTGCAAGATCACAAAGTTGCTTGGGCAACTACTTCCATGTTATTGTGCATCCACCAAGCGCCTCAGACACATTTTAAAGCACAAAATGCCATCTGGAGGCAAGAGCTGACGCTGGTGATGGTGCAGCTGGTCGGCCCCAAAGCAGGGAGGGCGTTGGGCTGGCAGCACCTCGGCCCAGGGGTGATGCCCCCACCATGGGCACCCCCTGCTCCCACTCCTGGTAGCTGCACAGCCCCTTCCTGCATCCTGCTCTGAGCAGCTCCTTGGAAAAGTGCCCACTGAAGCCATCCATGCCACCAAAGTCCCCCGTGCCAGTCTGGGGGCAGGGAACACTCCTGGCTCTGCTCCAGCACCCATGGGACACCACTGAAGGGACCTGGCAACCCAGGGACAAAGAAAAGCCTGGAGCCCTTCATCCTGACTCAAAGCTGCAGCTCCCTGTGGGCACAGACAGCTCGTGGGTGCCCTCTCCTGCTGTCACACAGCAGCAGTGGTGGCCATGCCCAGCGTGGTCCCCACACAGCCCTGCCCTGCTCCCTGTCCTCTCCTGCTTGGCGCGGGGGAAGAGCCAGGAACACCCCCAGAGCTGCAGCCCAGCTCCTCCCAGGGGTTGTGAGCCCTGGGGGAGCACACAAAGTCTCCAGAAGTTTTGGGAGAAGCTGATGGAGCCTGAGGCACAAACCACTCCAGCCTGGCAGCCACTCTCTGCGTGGAGAGAAACCTCTCCTGGCATTCCCAGCCTGGAGATCAGCAGAGGGTTGGACCTTTTTCCCAATCCCCCTCGAACCTGAGCTCCCCCGAAGAGGAGAGCAGCTGCTCAGTACCTGGCCCCTCAGCTGGATCAGTTCACACCCTCCACAAAGGGATTTTAACAGGGCAAACCATGGCAAATTTTCCTTCCCAGCTGGAAAGGGAAGGTGACAAGGAAAGGTGACAAGGGAAGGTGACAAGGTCCAACCACCACGATCCTTGGCTGCAAGGGGCACACGGTCCTGCCCCACCTCTGCTTGTCCTGCTGGCACTGCTTCCATGTTCTGCTCCAGATCCATCCTTTGTGCTGAGTAAGAGCAGCCAGGACCTGACACAGCTCTGCTGGGCTCCAGCTCTAAAAGGCTGCAGAGCACTAATCAGCGGCATTGATTAACGAGCACTGGCTGCTAACGACCGTGCCAGCTGCCAGGAGCTGAGTGGGTGAAGTTCCCTCCTCAGGGGGGGCTGATGCCAGAGCAGCAATTCCAGGCACCTGGAATTGCACCAATCCCCACCTGCACAGGTGCAGGAACAGCTTCAAGGCCTCCTCACACCCTTGAGATGATCCTGTCCTCATTCCCCAGGTCATCATGGAATGGTTTGGGTGGGAAGGGGCCTTAAGGATCATCCCATCCCACCCCTGCCATGGCAGGGACATCTCCCACATCACAGGCTGCTCCCAATGTCCAGCCTGGCCTTGGGCACTGCCAGGGATCCAGGGGCAGCCCCAGCTGCTCTGGGAATTCCAGCCCAGCCCCTGCCCACCCTCCCAGCCAGGAATTCCTTGCCAACATCCCAGCCAAATCTGCCCTTTGCCAGTGGGAGCCATTCCCTGTGTGCTGTCCCTGCAGGCCTGGCAAAGTCCTGATGGGGCTTGTGGGGTGCTGGCCCTGCTGATGTTGGCTGAATATATAAAGACAGAATTTGGACCCATCTTTGCTGGATTCTCGTTTTCCCCCTTCAACTCCACTGTGGAAATTTCTGCTTCTCAACCCCATTCCTGCTGGGACCCACTGGGGTTTGTTCAGGGGCTCTTGGCTGCAAATTCCAGGCAGAAGAAGCATGGAATGTTTAGGTTGGAAAAGCCCTCTGAGACCATCAAGTCCAACCACTCCCAGCACTGCCAAGGCCACCACTGACACATGTCCCCAAGTGTCACATCCACAGGGCTTTTAAAGCCCTCCAGGGATGGGAACTCCACCCGTGCCCTGGGCAGCTGGGCCAGGGCTGGACAAACCTTTACAGGAGGAAATTTTCCCAATATCCAGCCTCACCTTCCCCTGGCACAGCCTGAGGAATCTGTGACTTTCCACTGGGATTTCAAATTGCAGCATCACTGCTCAACCCCATTCCCTGGGATGAACACCCCTGCTGGGGCCACTAGCCCCCATTCCTTGGGATGAACACCCCTGCTGGGGTGACCAGCCCCCATTCCCTGGGATGAACACCCCTGCTGGGGCCACCAGCCTGGTGCTGGCAGGAGCCTTGCTCTGAGCCCAAAACTCCCTTTCCCACCCCCCGAGGGAGGATGCTGGAAGTGCTCGGTGAAAGCAGGAGTGGAGCACGGCGGGTTCCTCTAGAGGGAAGCCTACACTTGTCTGATGGAAGCAGCTCTGTGCAGCACTAAAACGCTGACTCACCCTCCTCCTCCTCCTCCTCCCGCTCCTCCTTCCCTCCCATTCCCAGCACACGGCTCCGCCAGCCAAAATAAATCTCGGGTACCTCCCTGCCCTCATTTATTTGTTTGGCAGCACTTCACAGACGCCTTTGAGCCTCGCAGCAATTAAAAAAAAAAAGGAAATAAAATATTGCTGAGCAACCCCTTGATGGAAAAAGTCTACTGGAAACAGCTCGTTCAGTGCAGGGAGGTTTCTCCCTCCGGATGCCAGCCTGCCCTCGGGCGGAGCGGGCTCTGCAGAGCCCAGCCGGGCTGCAGGAGGCTGGGGGGCTCTGCACCAGCAGCAGAAAACAGCCCATGCCACAGCAGGCTCTGGGAAGGGCAGGCATGGAGGCAGCCCTGATGTGCCCAGGGAGGAGCTGTGCCGCAGCTCAGGGGAAATCCTCCAGGGGCTGGAGCCGGGGGTGTGCCGGCTCTGCCACCCCCAGGCTGCTTCTGGCCCCGTTTTCCCACGGACACGGCTCCCTTGGGTGGAAAAGCACGGGATGGAGGTGCTGGAGCATCCTGCAGCAGCTCCAGGCCTGGCAGGGAGCAGGAACCTCCTCCCAGAGGCAGGAGCAGGAATCGTGCAGGAGGGCGTTGGGAAGGGATGGGAGCAGCAGCCCAGGACATTTTTGTACAGGGTGGGAGCACCAGAGGGAAGGAGTCAGGGAATGAGTTTTAAATAGGAATTCCAGAGGTGGGAGGGCTGGATTTCTCTATAATAAATCACCTATAACAATCCATAAATGATCTATAATAATTATCTGTGCAATAACCACTTTGCTCTTCCCTTGGGCCTCACCTGTCCATCATCACCATTCAAATGGACAGATCTTCCTTTACAGACATTTGCCCTCAAAACCACGGGAATTTTTTAAAAAATAGGAGAAATCTGAGCAGTAGGAACCCAGGGAGATGCCAACTTCAACCCCCAATTCCCACCTTTAGGAGTGGGAGTGGGGCTGTGCTTCTCCAAAGCTCACCAGGGCTGAGCTGGTGCCAGCTCTGGGTCCAGCTCCCCATCCTGCCTGCTGTCCATCCCTGGGAAAGGCAGGCTCAGCAGCACAAAGAGCCATTCTCCAGCCTCACACTGATCCCACTCCATCCCTGGGGCTGCTCCAAGGCAGGGCAGAGCTGCACTCTCCCGGACACCATCCCTGTGCCAGAGCCCCCATGGATTCATCCCTGTTAGCCACAACGCCCTGCTTTCACATCATGGCCTTCATCTCCCTCTTCCTCAAACCCTGCAGCCTGCCAGGCTCTGCTCTCAGAGTCCTGCTGGGGCTGCCCCAGGCTCCATGCTCCATCCCAGCACTGCCAGCCTGGCCAAGGCCTCTGCTCCAGCCATTCCAAGCCTGAGAATGGAACTGATGCCCCTGTTTTTGTAGGACAGAGCAGTTTCCTCTTTCTCCTGCTGCCAGGCCTAAGATGCAGCCCCATTTTATCATCAGGATTCTCCACAGGAAGCAGGAGCTGCAGAGCTCTGATAACATTGGAGGAAACCCTGGAAACATGTAAAGGATTGTTTCAGCCCCAGGCTTTGCCTCAAATAAACCTGCTGAGCTTCTTCCTTACACACAACCCTTAACCACTGACATTCAAAACAACAACCTCCAACCAGGCTTTTATTCAGCCTCCAAAGAGCAAACACCATCTTCCTACTGCTCCCATCCCCTCCAGAATCAAAGCCTGGAGCTCCAGGGATTAGCAAAGCCAGGGATGATGAGAAGAGCCTTTGGGACCTGCTTCCCTGAGAAGAATCAGGGAAAACAGGGTGTAAATAAGAGCTGAAGGCAGAAATGCCCAGTTCTGTCCCCAGGGAGAGCACAGACAGAGCAGAGCCAGCTCCCACCCTGAGGGCTCAGCAAAACCCACCCAGCACACAACAAAACCCTCCTTATAAAGCTCCAGTTAAACCCAGCCCAAAGCAGCAGCTCCTTATTTTGGGAAGGGTGTGTTTGGCAGAGCAAGTGGGTAAAGATGAGCTGTGCCAGGCTGGGCTTTGCTGCAGGCAAACTCAAACCATCCTTCTAATTACAGACCTTTTAACTAATTACAGGCTGAGGTTCCTGGGCTGGCAAAGTGACTGATTTTGATGCATTCTCACCACGTTCAGCTCTGGGTTAAACCTGGCCTATCCAGGGTGGCAAACAGGTGACAAGGTGCTGCTGGCAGGAGCCACAAAGCTGAAGTTTCCAGAGTCAGGAGAGCAGGAGGGGAAAAGTCCTTTCTGCAAGTAAGTCAAGACTTAAAACTGCTCAGTTCAGAGGCTGCTTCTCTCCAGAGCAAGGGTTAGTCCAGCTCTAGGAGTGACACTGCTACTGAACAGCCACAGATGGACATCACAGAACACCAGAGACCACAGAATCTGGAATGGTTTGGGTGGGAAGGGACCTTAAATCCCACCCAGTGCCACCCCTGCCATGGCAGGGACACCTCCCACTGTCCCAGGCTGCTCCAGCCCCAGTGACTTGAGAGTTCAGCACCTGCAGCACAGCTCTGTGAAACCGTGGAGAGGGGATGTGGTTAATTCCTACCAGAGACCACGGAATCCGGAATGGTTTGGGTGGAAGGGACCTTAAATCCCACCCAGTGCCACCCCTGCCGTGGCAGGGACACCTCCCACTGTCCCAGGCTGCTCCAGCCCCAGTGTCCAGCCTGGCCTTGGGCACTGCCAGGGATGCAGGGGCAGCCACAGCTGCTCTGGGAATTCCAGCCCAGCCCCTGCCCACCCTCCCAGCTGGGAATTCCTTGCCAAGATCCCATCTGACCCAGCCCTCTGGCACTTTGAAGCCACCAAGACCTAAAAGCTCTTCCACAGCTTTGACCTGAACCAGCAGCTTGGCCCACGAGGTCATTCAGTGTAAGGAAGCAAAATGAAATCAGAGAAGTCAGTTGTGTATAATTAAAAGGAGTAATGATGTCCTAATGAATGGCCAGGAGAACTGAAGCACTGGGAAGAGCAGGGCAGAGACAAACCCTGTCCCTGTGAGGATGGACAGGGCCTTTCTGCAGCAAATCAGGCTCAGTCACCAGACGATTCCTGTAATGCTCCCCAAAGGTTCTCAGCTGTCCCAGTGACAATCCCTGGACTCTGGGAGGGAGAATCCCTTCCCAGCCAGGCAGCTCCAGCATTTCCCCATCCTCCAGGAGCCACTCCTCCCAGCTCCTCCTCTCAATCCCCCTGCTCCAGCAGTTCAAGCTCATCATTTCCCATTCTCAATTGCAAACTATACCTAAAGCCCACTCAGATGTTCCTAAACACCCGAAAGGGGCTCTGTGAATTCCTTCCCTGCAGCTCGTGCTGCTTGGAATCCATTCCTGCTTTTGGGAGAGAAAACCCCAGCCAGAGGAGCTGCTGCTACACAGCCCATCCAGGTCTCTCCTCACAGGACAGACAAAGTCCTCAGCACGGCTCTGAGCAAAGCTCAGCTCTGGCTGAGCTTGAGATTAAACTGCCAGCACCAAACAAACCCATGGAGTGGAACCATCCGGGAAAGGAGCAAGGCTGGGGCTGAGTCCAGGGAGGCAGGGAGCTGTCAGAAAGCAGCAGTGCTCAGGGGCACTCCGGGTGATTATCCACTGGCTTGGATGGACCAGGAGCTCAACTCCAGCCGGACCTGACATCCCTGCCTGAAATCAGAGGGTCATGGCCCTGCTGCCTCCTTCCCAGGACTGCCAAGAGGAGAAAACCTGCTGCCTTCTCACCCATTTCCCAAGGAAAAGGGGAAAACCTGCTACCTTCTCACCCATTTCCCAAGGAAAAGGAGAAAACCTGCTGCCTTCTCACCCATTTCCCAAGGAAAAGGGGAAAACCTGCTGCCTTCTCACCCATTTCCCAAGGAAAAGGCGAAAACCTGCTGCCTTCTCACCCATTTCCCAAGGAAAAGGGGAAAACCTGCTGCCTTCTCACCCATTTCCCAAGGAAAAGGGGAAAACCTGCTGCCTTCTCACCCATTTCCCAAGGAAAAGGGGAAAACCTGCTGCCTTCTCACCCATTTCCCAAGGAAAAGGGGAAAACCTGCTGCCTTCTCACCCATTTCCCAAGGAAAAGGGGAAAACCTGCTGCCTTCTCACCCATTTCCCAAGGAAAAGGGGAAAACCTGCTGCCTTCTCACCCATTTCCCAAGGAAAAGGGGAAAACCTGCTGCCTTCTCACCCATTTCCCAAGGAAAAGGGGAAAACCTGCTGCCTTCTCACCCATTTCCCAAGGAAAAGGGGAAAACCTGCTGCCTTCTCACCCATTTCCCAAGGAAAAGGGGAAAACCTGCTGCCTTCTCACCCATTTCCCAAGGAAAAGGGGAAAACCTGCTGCCTTCTCACCCATTTCCCAAGGAAAAGGGGAAAACCTGCTGCCTTCTCACCCATTTCCCAAGGAAAAGGGGAAAACCTGCTGCCTTCTCACCCATTTCCCAAGGAAAAGGGGAAAACCTGCTGCCTTCTCACCCATTTCCCAAGGAAAAGGGGAAAACCTGCTGCCTTCTCACCCATTTCCCAAGGAAAAGGGGAAAACCTGCTGCCTTCTCACCCATTTCCCAAGGAAAAGGGGAAAACCTGCTGCCTTCTCACCCATTTCCCAAGGAAAAGGGGAAAACCTGCTGCCTTCTCACCCATTTCCCAAGGAAAAGGCCCCAGAGAGAGATGCTGAGGGCAGCTCCATCCCATCCCATCCCATCCCATCCCCACCCCTCCCCACCCCCCCGAGCAAAGCTCAGCTCTGGCTGAGCTTGAGATTAAACTGCCAGCACCAAACAAACCCATGGAGTGGAACCATCCGGGAAAGGAGCAAGGCTGGGGCTGAGTCCAGGGAGGCAGGGAGCTGTGAGAAAGCAGCAGTGCTCAGGGGCACTCCGGGTGATTATCCACTGGCTTGGATGGACCAGGAGCTCAACTCCAGCCGGACCTGACATCCCTGCCTGAAATCAGAGGGTCATGGCCCTGCTGCCTCCTTCCCAGGACTGCCAAGAGGAGAAAACCTGCTGCCTTCTCACCCATTTCCCAAGGAAAAGGGGAAAACCTGCTGCCTTCTCACCCATTTCCCAAGGAAAAGGGGAAAACCTGCTGCCTTCTCACCCATTTCCCAAGGAAAAGGGGAAAACCTGCTGCCTTCTCACCCATTTCCCAAGGAAAAGGCCCCAGAGAGAGATGCTGAGGGCAGCTCCATCCCATCCCATCCCATCCCATCCCATCCCATCCCATCCCATCCCACCCCATCCCACCCCATCCCATCTCACTCCTGCTTCCCTGGCTGCCTCAGGCACTTGTGGAGTCACTGCCTGGATACAGCAGGATTTTTAAGCCTTGATTTTTATTCTAGGCCTTAACCAGCAGGTTTCTTATCCCAAAATTAGAAAGAAAAAGTGAAAGAACGATCTTGAGTGGGAATACTCTGTCCTTGCTCAAGGACAGGGTGCAGAGCCCGGAGTCCTTCAGCTCATGCACAAACCCTGCCCTGGGATGTGCCACCAAACCACTGCCAGGGCTCGGAGTCTCCTGGGAATCCCAGAATCACAGCATGGTGAGGGATGGAAGGGACCTTAAAGCCCATCCCATTCCATGGATGGGGACCTTCCACCATCCCAGGGTGCTCCAAGCCCCATCCAGCCTGGCCTGGGACATTTCCAGGGATAGGGAATGCCAGGGATGCAGCACAGCAGCCCCCAGACCTCACACTTGTCTCACATCCTGCCTGCTCCTTCTCAGTGATGGACTTTGTGGGACTGAGCTCCAGGCTTTGGGATGGGATATTCCTGATGCTCCTGACCCAGGGGAGCAGCTCCTGCCTGTCCCAGTGTCCCCAGCTCTGCTGTGCAGCCTCAAGGCCACCACGAGCACGACACCTTCCCGTGGAAAGGAGGAATCTTGGGGCTGGGGCTGGAGCCAGGCTGAGGGATGTGCTCATCCCTTCACAAGTTTAACCCATGTGGGAGCCAGGTTATGTGGAACAAACCAGGAGTGCCCTCTTCATTAAAGGAGGCTCAGACTGAACCAAAATCCTTCTGCTTAACAAAGGAGGTTAAAGTCAGCCCAGATTAGGAAATCCCTCTAATAAACCAAGCCTGCAGACTGAAGCAGCTCTGAGTGCTGGTTGTTTTCTCTGGCTGATTTTAACCCCATTTCCTGCCTCTCACTGACACCACCCTCGACCTCTGGACTGCCAGCTCAGCTCCAGGGGGGACACGGGTGATAAATCCCTCACAGGAACAGCACAAACACCACAAACCCCGAGGATCTGGAGGGATGAATCACCACACAAAGCAAGAACAGTTAGAGATTCTTAACTGGGAGAAGGGAAGGCTGGGTGGGATGGGAAGAGGAAAGAGCAGGGTTGGGATTAGTTACTTTGGGAATATTCATGATATCTCATGTAACCAAAGTGCTGCTCCTGACCAGACCCTACAGGGGGGTGTGGGGTTCACAACAAGAATGTGATTACAAATCCCAGTATCCCACACCCCAGCCTGACTGTCAGGGAAGCTTTTTTAGCTCCTTGAAGGATAATGAATCTGTATTCTGAGGCCACAGAACCACTTGGTGTGACCACACCGAGCCTCACCTCTGCAGAGGGAAACCTCTCCATGGAGGGGATCCCTCCCTTCCCTGAGAGCAAAACACATCCCACATCCAGCAGAGGTGGTTTCTGGCAGAAGCCAGGAGAGGATCCAGGAAAATCCCCTTCCCTTTGAGACATTTAAGAGCAAAGAAGCATTTCCCCTGCTCTGCCCGGGCCTGAGCACTCCCAGGAGCACCCAGGAGCCGCTGGGGACGGGAGTTTGGGGCAGGAATCACCAGCCTGGACCTCCACAGCCCCTTGCACTGACCTGGGTTTCTGAGGGGACTCTTTGGGCTCCTTGGAGCCAAACCAGCCGCTGCTCTTACTCCTCTCATCCCCCGCGGCCGAGGCGTGGACGGGGGTCCCTCTGTCCCCCTGGCCTTTGCCCCCGTGGTGGAAGAAGCCTCCCTTGGCTTTCTTGTCCTCCTTCCTGGTGTCCTCGGGCGCTCTGTCCTTGGCTGGCTCGGCGGGGAAGCCCGCAGGAGCCGGGCTGGCTTTGCCCTCCAGGCGGTTGCTCTCCTCCATCCTGGCCCTGCCCAGGTGGTTGCTGAGGGTCACGGCCTTGGTGGACACCTTGAGCTCTTCCTGCAGGGCCAGGCTGGGGGGGGACGGGATGAACCTGGGCTCGTCCCTCTGCTGAGCCCTGTCCAGGCTGCCCAGCCCCCAGGGCAGCTCGTGGGGCTCGGGGTGCAGGGGGGTGAAGGCGAAAGGCTCGTCGTGCCTGCGGGGCACGGGCAGGGGGGCAGAGATGGGTGGGTGCAGGGGGGCTGCCTCCTCCCCGTACACGTGGCTGCCGTTGATGCACAGGGACGAGCGGGAGGGGGGCTCCTTCCTCCCCTGGGGGCTCTGCGGGGCTCCGGGCTCCCTCCTGGCCTGGGGGCTCTGCGGGGGCTCCGGCCCGGCGCTCAGCTGGGACACGTCGTCGCTGAACGCTCTCTTGTGGCTCAGCTTCGGCGAGGCCAGCGGCTCCTTCGCTGCGGGGAGCAAACACACAGCAGGTGAGGCCAGCCTTGTCTTCCCCCTGGACACACCACGGAGAGCCGGGGAGCCACCCAGCCTTCTCCCTGCCGCGGGATTAGGATTCAATCCTGGGAAATGCCAAGCACAGCTCACTGGTGTGCGGCCACACTGGGGACACAAAACTGAGCACGGCAGGGCAGGACCCCCAGAGGAGGCTCTGCAAGATGACAAACACATTGTCTGAGAGGATCTGAGCTGGATAATAAATGCAAGGAACTCCTCAGAAGCTCCTTAAAGGGTCTGAAAGCTTCCATGTGACGTATGAGTTTGCACTGAACAAGAGATGATGGGGCCATGCCTCCAGGCCACTGCTGGGTGTGATGAGCCAGGAGGGTCCAGTGCCTGCCTCTCCCTCCCACTGCCTCGAGGGGTGGGCTTGATCATCTTAAAAATCTTTTCCAACCTTAACAATTCCATGATCCTGTGGCCTTGTGGCTACTGACAATTTTTGGGGGTAAACCTTGAGGAGAACCTGAGGAAAGGAACTGACAGCTGCTCGCACCCCCAGCTGGAGATGCTGCTTCCTTCACAGAATCGTGGAATGGTTTGGGCTGGAAGTGACCTTAAAGATCACCCAGTTCCAGTCCCCTGCCATGGGAAAGGAAGCTCCCAGTGGCTGGAAGGCTCAGCTCAGATGATGGAACCAGCACAGGAAGGTCACCAGCAGAAGGCACAGGGCCTCCCCGGGGACTCCCACCCAACCTGGCAATGTGCTGTCTCAGCCAACTGAACCATTTAATGATGTATTTGTTTCCAAGGGAGAATTAATTCCCTACAAGGGCCTTTTTTGTTTGTAAATGACTGCCCTGGGAGTGCCAAGAGCTCAGATTGTTTTAATCACCGGGGCCGGCCCGTTTGGGCTTTGCCTGCGAGCCGGAGGCGGCTCATTAGAGAGAGCAGTGACCCAGGGCAGGGCCAGCAGCTGCCAGCCCAGCCCAGCCCAGCCCAGCCCAGGCAGGGCCCTCCTGGCAGGGACTGCTCCCAGGGGCTGGAAGGAACAGCCCTGAGGACCCCCCAGATCCTGGGAGCTCGTGGTGCAGGCATGGAAAAGCAAAATCTGGGATGTTCCTCCCGTTCTGGCAAACACCTCAGTGCCAGCACACAGGTCTCGGGGGGTTTGTGCAGGATGTCACCTCTTAGTGACATCCTGGAGCACAGGAGGCTCAGGGGGACCTTGTGGCTCTGCACAGCTCCTGCCAGGAGGGGACAGCCGGGGGGTCGGGCTCTGCTCCAGGGAACAGGGACAGGAGGAGAGGGAGCAGCCTCAAGCTGGGCCAGGGGAGATTTAGGGAAAATTTCTCCACTAAAAGGGCTGTCCAACCTTGGCCCAGCTGCCCAGGGCAGGGCCAGAGTCCCCATCCCTGGAGGGATTTCAAAGCCCTGTGGCTGTGGCACTTGGGGACACAGTGAGTGGTGGCCTTGGCAGTGCTGAGGGAACAGCTGGACTCCATGATCCTGGAGGGCTTTTCCAACCGAACCAATTCCACATTTCTGGTTCCACATTCCACACCCCTGGAACTGGAACAACCAACTCCACAATTGCTGGCTCTGTGGCTGGGTGAGCAATCAGTTAACAGAGCTGCAGGGAAGTCTCAGCAGCCCCTTGCAAGGAAAGCAAGGGGAGCACTGGGGGGATTATCCCTGATCCTCTTACCAGAGCGCTCGGTGGACAGGCTGCCGTGTCTGCTGGGGGATTTGGTCACCTCGGGCACGTTGGCTGCCAGGCTCAGGCTGGCAGAGGAGATGGTGCTGTCGGAGCCCAGGGACGTGCTGGACTGCGTCAGGGACGACTTGCGCAGCTTGTTCTTCAGGAAGAAGCCCTTGAGTTTGGACCTCTTGCCCCCGAGCTCGAAGTCGTCCTCCACGTCCAGGGCTCCCATGCTGCTGGGGATGATGGCAGAGGCCGACTCCAGGTCGTACTTCTTCTTGCCTGTCACCTTGTCCTTCAGCTTCCCGAAGGGCGAGCGCGCCTTGTCCTTCACGGACAGGTCGAACATGCTGGCAGTCAGGCTGTTCCGAGTGAACTGGATGCTCACCAGGATCTCACCTCGCTCCTTCTCCTTCTTCCCAGCCTTGGAGTGCAGCTTGTGCCACCTGCAGCCAGAGGGGAGACACAAGGGAAGGGCACTCTGTCACCTCCAAGAGCCACAAGCCAAGCAGAACTTTGAGGAGAGAAAGAACCAGGGATATCCAGCACGAGTTTCTCCAGGGAAAGGGTTGGAAAACAGGGAGGTTTGGAGTCCCCATCCCTGAAGGTGTCCAAGGAATGCCTGGATGTGGCACTCAGTGCTTTGGGCATTGGGACTGGACTCAATGATCCAGGAGGGCTTTTCCAACCTCAGTGATGCTGGGATTCTAACCCAAGTGTCCCAGATATCACCTAAACCCCAAGTCAGAGACACAAACACCCCACACAGAGGTGGCACACAGAACTGACCCCTCCCTGGTGCACCTGCAGCTCCATCCCCATCCCTATCCTCACCCCAAACGCTGCCCTTCCACTGAACAGCCTGGACAACACCACCTCACTGAGCCCTCCAGACACCACTGCGATTCTCCAGGCAAAGCTGGGAGCTGTCTGCAAGGAGACAAAGCCACCGGCGTCTTGTGCTCCTGATTTGAATGTCCCAGAGCCGGTGACTCAGGGATCCTCTCAGCAGAGACTGACCCAGAATGGCAAAGGAACTCAGCAGCATCCATTCAATCAACTTCCTGCCAGACCTGTGTGTCTCACTCAGGTGACAAAAGATGCTCAGGCTTGCCTGGAAGTGTCCTTGGATCAAGTGCTTTAAAGGCTGACGCATCCCAGGAGATCTCTGAGCAGCTCCAGCCACAGCCAACACAAGCCCACCCTTCCCAGGCTGCTGATCTGGGGGCAATCCCCACATTCCCACAGCAGGTTCCAGAAGGAACTATTGGCCACGTCCAGCACAAAGCTCCCACTGATTCCAGAGGATTCCTGGGAATGCTTCCCACTGTCCCACCCCACACAAAACCCACAACAGGCTTTGTTCCAAAGCTGCCAGTGGAAATGGGGGAACATTGGAAAAGCCTCCAAACCATTCCCTGCACAAGGCAAAACACCCCAGCCTCCCTTTAGATGCTGATGCTTCCCCAGGGAATGGCCTGGGAGCTGGCAGGGCATGGAGCAGCCTCTGGAATGGCATGGCAGAGGGGTCTGGACTCCTGCCAGCAGGGAGGAACGGTGGGACTGGGGACACCAAAGCACAGACACACCCAGAGCCAGCCCCTGGTTCTGCATTCCCACATTCCAGTGGGCCAGCACCAAACACAGGCCACCAGGGAACTGTTTCTTCCCAAAAATCACTTCATCCCCACGGGATGCCCCATCTCTGCCAGTCCAGGCACCACTTCCCAGGTGTGCAGCAGGATGAGCAGGAACCCAGCACAGCCACAGCCCTGATCCCACCCAGACCCAAGTATTAAATGAATTTCTGATTAAAATTCCCCTTAACAAGGCCCAAGGAAAGCTGCAGGCTTAGGACAGATCCTGTTTGTCCATGCTGTGCTTCCTGGGAGCAATGGGAGGTGAAAACACTTCTAACATGCATTAACAATTTCCCAGAAAATAAAAATCCCAGTGGTGTCTTACATCCACCTGGAGAGTGAAGTCACTGAGAACAGAAAAAATAGGGAAGGAAAATGGGATGGGATGGGATGGGATGGGATGGAGGTGGGTGTGACCATAGTGGAAACACCAGGGTGAGGAAAAAACTGGAGTTGTGTCCTCCAGGAGTTCCTGAATTTCTGCCAGGGAAGTTATCACAGCCTGAAGGATGAAGGGAGGAGCTGGGAAGCCTGGGAATGCTACAGCACAGCCTGGAAGTGTCCCAGGCCTTGGAGGACAGGGACAGTGGGAGGTGTCCCTGCCCGTGGGACTGGATGCCTTTTAAGGTCCCTTCCAACCCAAACCAGCCCGGGATGCCATGAAGGGGGCACAAAATGCCCTCATGCCCTGATAATGTCCCAGGTGCACAGCTGGCAGCACCCAGGTCCTTCAGCACACAAAGGCAGGAGGGACAGTGCCTGGGACTTTGCTGGGCACAGACACAGAATTCAGTCCCTGAATCCACTCCCATCCAATGGCCACTGCAAAACTTCCAGTGCTCAGGTTGCCAGCTTGAAAATAGCCAGGCAAGAAAAAATAAAACAAAATCCATGGAAAAAGGCAGCATTAACCCCTTAGAGCAGGCAGCCCAGAAGAGGCTGAGCTCCTGGCAGGGAGCAGCAGCAGGAGAACACTTCCCAAAGGATTGGAGGGGAAAAGGCTGCCTGGAACATCCCCCAGTGCATTCTTCACTTGAATGGAGCTGGAAGCAGCTCAGGAGGGAAGGGCTGCAGCTGGGAGGGAGAGCCTGGGGGGCTGAATCACTGCACAGGAAAAAGAAACAACTCCTGAAAGGACTTTGTGTACCTTACGTCATCCCATGGAAAAAATGAGAACCTGGGGGCATGAACACAGGGAAAGGCAGGAGCTGCCCAGGAGGAGCTGGAACTGCCTGGACGTGCCCCAAGCATCCCCCAGCCCTGGGAGCATCCAAGGGAATTCAGGGCTGAGCCTGAGCTGCTCCAAAAAGCAGCTGTTCAAGGCAAAACCTCTGCTGCTGCTGGGACTCAGGAGCTATTTCTGGTTCCCAAGACCTCATCAACAGTCAGGGCTACACCTCTAGCAGGCAATGGGGCTATTTTTAGGCTGAGCTCCCAGTTTATGGCACAGGACAAGGGTTTGGGAGGATTCAGCTGCTCCATGTGCTGTGCTTGGGTTTTTTATGAATCAGCCCCAGTGGAAACAGGAGGTGCAAACTCCTGGGATGCAGCAGGACAGCGGGATCAGGGAGGGAGCAAGTGCCAGGCAGCAGCACACCAACTCCCACAGCAGCTTTCCACCAGGAACCCCCTCCCACAGCCCTTGCTTTCCCAAATCCCTTCCAGGAGCTGCCCTCGGGGGGATGCTGGGAGGGGGTTTCTGGACTGGGGCCACCCAAGGTCCCATCTTGGAGAGGGACACCATGTTTTTTATGGGAATAGACAACACACCTGGAAAACAAACATGAAATCCCTTTTCCAGGTCTGAAGGAGCAGAACTGGGTTACATCAGTCAGCTCTGGAGCAGGGGGAGGCAGGGAGCTGTGCCAAGCACATCCATCCCCAGGGATCCACAGGGATTTGCTTCCTGGGGGTTTGGAGGCCACACTGGGATCCAGCCCCTGGCTGCACAGGACACCCAGGACAAGGCACTCACCTCCAGCCACCCGCTCTGAGGGACCCTCCCGAGGTTTGCAGGGGTCCCAGCCCCACACAGCCTTTGCAGGTTACAAAATTTCAATTAAAATGCAGTGAAACTCTGCCCCAGAGCCAGAGCTGGAGGGGAGCAGGAGCAGGATTGCTCCCACCTGAGGAGATGTGTCCCAGTCTGTGCTGCTTCCCCTGCTCCCTACAGCTGGAACGTGCTTCTCAGGGGAGGAACCTCCTGGATCAGCATCCTCTGCTCTCTGGGGAGCTGCTCCTCTTCCCCCAGCTCCTGCCCCCTGCCCTGCCAGGTGATGTCCTGCTGACACAGAGAGCTTGGGGACACCTCCAGGGTGACACATCCATGGGACACCTCCAGGGTGTCACACCCAGGGAATGGAGAGCCCAGGGACACCTCCAGGGTGTCACACCCAGGGAATGGAGAGCCCAGGGACACCTCCAGGGTGTCACAGCCAGGCAGAGCAGCCCCAGACAAGTGGAAAGCACAAGCCACAGGCTGGGACATTCTCTTTAGCTAACAAATGTGTGTTGTTCCTGTGACACTGCACAGA
Organism: Montifringilla adamsi; assembly: GCA_017590115.1. Classification (NCBI taxonomy): domain Eukaryota; kingdom Metazoa; phylum Chordata; class Aves; order Passeriformes; family Passeridae; genus Montifringilla; species Montifringilla adamsi. The sequence continues at coordinate 656,355 of JAGGNK010009559.1, read as the reverse complement.
GCCAGCAATGCTGGGGGTGCATCCCCAAAGTGAGGGACCCCAGGATCTGTTATCCATGCACAGCGAATGGCCTGGAGAGCAGCCCCAGGATCTGTTATCCATGCACAGGGTCTGGAGAGCAGCCCCAGGATCTGTTATCCACGCAGGGAAGGGCTGGAGAGCAGCCCCAGGATCTGTTATCCACGCACAGGGAATGGAGAGCAGCCCCAGGATCTGTTAGCCATGCACAGGGAATGGAGAGCAGCCCCAGGATCTGTAATCCATGCACAGGGCAGGGTCTGGACAGTTGGTGGGGAAGGAAGCAGCGACTCAGCCCAGCTGGGCAGAGGAACCCAAGCACAAGAGCCTGGCAAGGGGAAGCTGCTGCCGGCCCCGTGGGCCCTGGGGAGGCTCCTGGGGAGGCTCTGCAGCTCCCGTCCCTGGGCTGTCCCCCGGATCAGCAGCAGCCACGTGTGGCAGAGGCTCCCCAGCCCCCACGGTGGGGCTGTGCACACTCATTTAGGTCACGGTGGTTAATGAGCAGAGCCCGGCTCTCCCAGACACACCGTGAGTGGCTCTGCTCCTCCTGCTCCCCCTGCTCCCCCCACGGCGAGGAGAGCAGCAGTGCCAGGGGCAGCCTGGGGACACAGCACACAGGTCTGGTTTTACTTTTGCTGTTGCCAGGATCAGGGCAGGCACGGGGAGCAGACACAGAGCTCCCAAAACCACAGCTGTCCTCGTCCCGCAGCATCCCTGCCTGAGCCAAGGGCAAACAGGAGCATGGGAATGTGGTTATGGAGGGAAAGCGACCCAGAGAGGATGAGGATGGGGTGGATTTATGGAGGGAAAATGACCCCACAGAGGATGAGGATGGGGTGGATTTATGGAGGGAAAATGACCCCACAGAGGATGAGGATGGGGTGGATTTATGGAGGGAAAATGACCCCACAGAGGATGAGGATGGGGTGGATTTATGGAGGGAAAATGACCCCACAGAGGATGAGGATGGGGTGGATTTATGGAGGAAAAGCGACCCCACAGAGGATGAGGATGGGGTGGATTTATGGAGGAAAAGCGACCCCACAGAGGATGAGGATGGGGTGGATTTATGGAGGGAAAGCGACCCCACAGAGGATGAGGATGGGGTGGATTTATGGAGGGAAAATGACCCCACAGAGGATGAGGATGGGGTGGATTTATGGAGGAAAAGCGACCCCACAGAGGATGAGGATGGGGTGGATTTATGGAGGGAAAGCGACCCCACAGAGGATGAGGATGGGGTGGATTTATGGAGGGAAAATGACCCCACAGAGGATGAGGATGGGGTGGATTTATGGAGGGAAAATGACCCCACAGAGGCGACCCCACAGAGGATGAGGATGGGGTGGATTTATGGAGGGAAAGCGACCCCACAGAGGATGAGGATGGGGTGGATTTATGGAGGGAAAATGACCCCACAGAGGATGAGGATGGGGTGGATTTATGGAGGGAAAGCGACCCCACAGAGGATGAGGATGGGGTGGATTTATGGAGGGAAAATGACCCCACAGAGGATGAGGATGGGGTGGATTTATGGAGGGAAACGACCCCACAGAGGATGAGGATGGGGTGGATTTATGGAGGGAAAGCGACCCCACAGAGGATGAGGATGGGGTGGATTTATGGAGGGAAAATGACCCCACAGAGGATGAGGATGGGGTGGATTTATGGAGG
>JAGGNK010009559.1:643999-654079 GCA_017590115.1 Montifringilla adamsi | reverse complement strand
CCTGCTCCCCCCACGGCGAGGAGAGCAGCAGTGCCAGGGGCAGCCTGGGGACACAGCACACAGGTCTGGTTTTACTTTTGCTGTTGCCAGGATCAGGGCAGGCACGGGGAGCAGACACAGAGCTCCCAAAACCACAGCTGTCCTCGTCCCGCAGCATCCCTGCCTGAGCCAAGGGCAAACAGGAGCATGGGAATGTGGTTATGGAGGGAAAGCGACCCAGAGAGGATGAGGATGGGGTGGATTTATGGAGGGAAAATGACCCCACAGAGGATGAGGATGGGGTGGATTTATGGAGGGAAAATGACCCCACAGAGGATGAGGATGGGGTGGATTTACAGAGGGAAAATGACCCCACAGAGGATGAGGTGGATTTATGGAGGGAAAGTGACCCCCCAGAGAATGAGGATGGGGTGAATTTGCTCAGGGCAAACACCTTCCCTTCTCCTCTGGGCTTTGTCCTCCCCTGGGCAGCAGGGGACAGTCCAGGGGGGCACGGGGACACCCCTGGCCCATGAAACATTGATGGAGCTACAGGGGGAATGCCTGGCCACTGCTTCCTCCCCATCAGTGAGAAACCTCTTGAGGTTTGGGAGCACTGGGCTGGCCTTGAGGAGGACATGGCATGAGCAGGACACAGCCAGCCCTGATGGCATGAACAGGACAAAGCCAACTCCTCTGGGATGCCATGAGCAGGACACAGCCAGCCCTGATGGCATGAGCAAATTATTCCCAGGGAGAGCATGGGTTATTCCAGGAGGACATGGGTTATTCCGCCCCGGGAAAGGGACACTTACAGGGAGAACATGGGTTATTCCAGGAGGACATGGGTTATTCCCAAGGAGAACATGGGTTATTCCAGGAGGACATGGGTTATTCCCAGTGAGAACATGGGTTATTCCAAGCAGAACATGGGTTATTCCATGGAGGACCACCTTTGCCCTCTGATGGCTCTGGCTGGGGTCGCCAGGATTCCCCTCCAAGCTCCAGCTCAGCTGGACCTGCTGTGCCCCAGCAGCCCTGCTCAGCACACCCCGGGCACCAGGAGCTCCAGTTTCCCTCTCAGGCTGGTCCCAGTGCTTTGCCAGCAGGGAGTTTCCTGGGGGAGTGAAGTCCTTGGTGACCCCTGGGGTTCAGGGATGCACCAGGGGAGGAGGCACAGCTGGAGCATTTCTGCAGCACTTCCACTTCAGGTGCTCCCCCAAAGGCTCCCCAAAGCACTGAGCACTGTCAGGGCAGGCCAGGTTCACCTTCTAGCAGCAGAACTGCTCCTGCCCTGCACAGCTCAGAGCTGCAGTCAGACACAGGCACATCCCAACATCCCAGCCCAGAGCCAGAGGCTCTTCCCAGGCTGCTCCAGGCTGGCATTTCCTGCTGATTCATCCCTGCAGCAAGGTCAGCCTGGCTGGCCAGGAGAGCCCCAGCCCTAAATCAAGGATCCCCTGGGCTGCTACCGTGACAGAGCAGAGCAGGGCATGGAGAACCAATCCAGGGAAAACACTGAGGCCAGCTCCTCTTGGCACAGCCCCCCAGGAGCCCAGCACAGGGACATTTCCCTGCAGCTGAGGCAGCTGGGCCAGGAGGAAGCACACCTAGCCGGGAGGGGAAGCACAGGGTGGAAAACAAGCCAGCCCCGGGGAATTTTGTGCTTTTTTGTCTGGCTTCGTGCTCCTGCCCCAGCTTCCCCCGCCAGTGCTGGGAAGCTTTTCTGCAGGGCTGGTTCCCGTGTTGGTTTTGGATGGCTGCTCCTGCCAGGTGATCCCTGCGAGCTGCTGCAAGCACAGATGGAAAATAAACACGGGCTGATTCCCCTGCGGATGGAGCAGCCGAGGTGGGAAGTTCATCTCTCCAAATGCTCTTCCCAGAAGGGCTCACAAACAAGGCTGCAAGGAAGCAAGGCCCAGCCCCTCACACAGCCAGAGAGGTCAGCCCTGCTCCTCCAACGGGGACAGCAGGAGCTGCGTGGAAGGGCAGGAGGCCCTGGGCATGGTGCTCCTCTGGGACAACCAGGAAGCCAGGTGAGACAATCCCAGCACGGACTGGCACTTGCCAGAGGGCTCATCCCGGCCTCAGAGGCCAGGAACAGAGATGTTGGCACTCCAGTGGGGCTCAGTGGCAGGAACAGCCTGAGAAGCAGGGAAAGGCCAGCCCTGCTGGTGTCCCAGCTGCTGGCTGTGCCCAGGGATGGGACAAGGCCTGGCAAGTGGGGGATGGCATGGAGGGGACAGCTTTGGGACCAGGACAGACACCAGGGATGGAAAAGAGCTCTGAGCCACCAGGATGGTGCTGGCATGGAAGCACAGGCAGCAGCTTCATCCCAAATTACTCTTTTTTTGGGATCTGAGGCTTTTCTCTAGCACAGGATGGACAGCTGGGAAGAGGGAAGATTTCAGGAAACAGCCTGGAACATTTATGACTGGGGACAGCAAGAGCAGGAGTCAGGAAGTGACCAGCCCAGCTGGATTTATCTGCTCACACTCCACAGCACCCACGGTTTGCATGCCCCCAGCTGCCTCCCAACAAACCAGCCTTGTGGGCACCCAGTGAGCTGGGCTGCCCAGACACCACAGCCCAGGGGACAAGGTGGCACTGGCAGCGCTGCTGGTCCCTGCCCTGTGCACAAGAACCCAAAGTTAAACCCTGAGCTGACTGGGTGAGACTGCAGAGCACCAGGGGCTGCTGCACAGGCTCCCTGGCAGCCCCTCCAGGGCACAGGGGGCACAGGAGAAACACCCTCTGCTGTGAAGCCTTCCCACTTCCAGCTGGGAGAGGCACCACGGCAGGTGAACACACAGAACCAGCACCCAGAGCCTGGGGAATGCCTGCTCTCCAAAGGGACACCAACGCCAGGGCAAGGGCCACCAGTGCCAGGGGAAGGGACACCAATGCCAGGGGAAGGGACACCAGCCCCGGGGCAGGGACACCAATGCCAAGGAAGGGACACCAATGCCAGGGCAGGGACACCAGCCCCGGGAAAGGGACACCAGCCCCGGGAAAGGGACACCAATGCCAGGGCAGGGACACCAGCGCCAGGGAAGTGACACCATGGCTCCACAGAGCCCCAAGCAGCGGCTCCAGGCGCTCTGGGAACAGGTCACACACGGATTGCTCACCCTTCACACCAGCCATGCCCAGCAGTGAGTCAAACGCGAAGAAAGGGGAGAGGGGAATGGATCCTGAGCCCAGCAGCAGCTCCACTCCTTCGTCCTCACTGGATGTGTCAGGGAAGAGACCCCTGGGAATGCAGAGCTGGGGAGAGCCCCCGGGGTGCTGCTCCAGGGATGGATTCCCAAAGCCCAGGTCCCAGGCAGGCTCCTGATGGAGCAGGAGAATTCCAGGGCAGGTCTGAGCACACCCCAGGCAGGCACAGGCTCTGACAGGCCCCACGCACAGACAGGGGCACAGCAGTGGCTCCAAGGCCATTTCCACCTGGCACTGCAGAGGATGCCAGGTTTTCCTTGGGCCCCTCCACCACTGAGCAAATCCCTCCAGGAACCACAAAAGGAGGGGATCAGAGCCCACCCTCCAGCCAGGAAGGGCTCAGGCAGGCTCTGGAGAACAGGAGCAGCAGGGAGGCTCCTGGAGCAGGGACTGAGCACAGCTGAGCTCAGCACAGGCAGCAGCACCAGCTGCCCCAGGCCTGCAGCTCTGCACCAACAGGACTGAGGGGTTTGCCCAGCTGCTGCAGGTTTTTCTGCAGCTGGAGGCAGTCAGGGCCCTGGAAAACCCATGTGAATAGCAAGAAGCCTGAGTCTGCAGCTTTTTGGGGTGTAACATGATGGAGGGTGATGGGCCAGTGCCCACAGCCACCAACACACCAGACCCAACGTGCCAGATTAGCTAAACTGAGAGCAGACCACTCACATATCTTAAAAAACGAGAAAAGCAGAGTTTTCCTGCAGGAGAGCAGAGCAAGGGCCTTAAACTCCTTAAACCAGCAATGGCAACAGGGTGAACATGGGGTTAACTGGGCAGGGAGGAGCAAAATTACACCCTGTGGAGCACCTGGGGCTCCCAGCTCGGAGCAAACACTTGCCTAGGGTCAGCTGGTCACCAAGGGTGTCACCCCAGCTCTGGTCACCAAGGGCATTATCCCACCCTGGTCACTCAGATCCATCCCACCCTGGTCACCATGGATGTCACCCCACCCTGGTCACCACAGATCCATCCCACCCTGGTCACCACAGATCCATCCCACCCTGGTCACCACGGGTGCCATCCCAGCCCTGGCTGCCCCCCGTGCCCCCCCAGCAGAGCATCCTGCCCCAGTTTTTGGCAGCACACCAAGGGTGTCACCCCAGCTCTGGTCACCAAGGGCATTATCCCACCCTGGTCACCACGGATGTCACCCCACCCTGGTCACTACAGATCCATCCCACCCTGGTCACCACGGGTGTCACCCCACCCTGGTCACCACAGATCCATCCCACCCTGGTCACCACAGATCCATCCCACCCTGGTCACCACGGGTGCCATCCCAGCCCTGGCTGCCCCCCGTGCCCCCCCAGCAGAGCATCCTGCCCCAGTTTTTGGCAGCACCAGCCCCTCCTCCCCTGCAGCATTTCGACACTCAGGGCGTTTCCTGCCTCAGAGCTGCGTTTTCAGCCCGAGCCATCCCAGCTCGGGCATGCCAGGAGCTCCCTGGTGCTCCTGGCCCCTCACAGAGCCTCACCAGCCTTGCTGGGCACTCTGCCCACAGGGAAGAGGGCTCTCTCTCTGCCCTGGGATGCAAAGCTCCCATCCCAAATCCACCCCAGAGCAGCACTTTCCTCCCCGCCCCACTGCAAGGTCTCTCCCTCTCCTCAGCCTAAGGACAGCCGTGCCAAGGACAGAGCTGCAGGGATTTGGCCTGGGCTCAGCTCCCCGGGGAGCAGAGAGACCTCCAGCCTGGGTGTGACAGTCTCCCTGGCACGGGAGCCAAGGCCAGGCTGGGAATGGAAAGGAGCACCAGGTCCCAGGGAGATGGCACAGCCCCGAGCCTGCGGGCTGCCACAGCCCCATTCCACTGCTAATGATCTCCTGATCTTCATTAAAGGAGGGAGGAGACACCACAGGCACAGCGTGGGCTGACAGGGTCCAGAGGGCTGCAGGAGGAGATGGCAGCGGGTCCATGCCAGGGGGAACACCAGGACAGTGCCAGAGAAGCATCAGCCACAGCAAGGAGGGGACAGGATGGGTCCCACCAGCGAGGGCAAGGGACAAGTGCCTGGTGTGGGGGTCCTGGCATGGATTTGGGACCATCCTTGGCTCTGAGGGAGCTTCTCACCCCTGCAACACACTGAGCAGATGGGCAGCACCCATCACTGGGCAGGATGGGCCCCTCTGGAGAGCCTCAGGCTCAGCCCTTTCCTTCTCCCAGCCTCCTGCCTGTGCCAGGGCTCACACCTCCTTCTCTGCTCTCTCTGCCCCCATGGCACTCCCCCAACCCTGTCCCTTCCCCTGAGGAGCTCCTCCAGCCCCACGTGGAGCAGAAAGCCCTGGTGGCCTCAAGGACTTGGGCTGGCACAGGTTGGCAGCCAAAGGAAAGGTCCTGTGCTGGTGGGGAGGGAGGAGAGCCCCAGGCTCTGGCAGCCCCCAGAGCCCCCCCAGCAGCAGGTGCCCCCACAGCTGGGCAGGAAGGGGAACCAGAAGAGGGAAGTGCAGCACGGAAGGGCTTTGGGGAAGTCAGAGCTGAGCTAATTCTGCAGAGGGAACAACTCCCCCAGACGAGTTCCCTGTCTGGAGCAAGTGCAAGTCACTGCAGGAAAAGCAGAGCCAGGAATGGAATGCTGACTGCTGCTGCACCCAGTGCCCCTCAGACACAGATCCCAGCCCTGGGCTTTGAGCCCTGGCAGCTCGTGCTGCCACCTTCAACCTTTCCCCTGTGCCAGGGCTGGGAGATCTGTGGGACAGGAGACAAATGGAAATGGTTCTTCAGAGAGGGAGGGACCAGGGAATGGCAGCTAAGGGCCAGCTTTAGCCAGCCCAGGAAACCCTGGGCCTTAGCTGCTTCCTCCAGCATCAGCCTCACCCTCACCCTGCCAGTCAAGGGTATTTTGGGTTCCCAGGCAGGGAGACCCAAGGTCCAGCCCTGCAGATGTTCCCAGGCACTTCCTGTCCCCTTCAGTGTCCCCTCCCTTGCTGCTCACCCAAGGGGTGCCAAACCTGGGCCAAGGTAAGGGTCTCCAGATCCTCTGGATTGGGGCTGGGGACAAGGCCTGGAGGGACAGAGCACAGGGAATGGCTCTCACTGCCAGGGGGCAGGGATGGATGGGATCTTGGGAATTGGAATTGTTCTCTGGCAGGGTGGGCAGACCCTGGCACAGGTGCCCAGAGCAGCTGGGGCTGCCCCTGGATCCCTGGCAGTGCCCAGGCCAGGCTGGACACTGGGGCTGGAGCAGCCTGGGACAGTGGGAGGTGTCCCCATGGCAGGGGTGGCACTGGGTGACTTTTACAGCCCCTTCCAACCCAAACCACTGCAGGATTCTCTGATTTCATGCAAACCCAGCCTGGTGTCTGGGATGGAACCCTGTTTATCTGGATGCCCTCCCAGCTTTCCCAGGTGCCAGCTGATGGGCTGGGCGTGCAGGGCACAGTCCCTTGCTCACTGCCACCCCACAGGATGAGCCCCATGGGGGACTCCAAGGGCATTTCCTGGATGTTGGGAAGCAGAAGCAACAGCTGCCTTGTGAGTTCCCAAATATCCCTCTTTTCCTGGACCCTGGCTTTGCAGGGACTGAGCAGAGGACAGGGCAGGGCAGGATCAGGCAGGGGAGGGAGGTGAGGACCAGGAGATCCTGCCCAGGGCTCTCTGGATGCACAAAGGCTCAATGCAAAGGGGAAATGATGCTCAGAGCTTGCTTTGCTGCCAAGCCAGATCCCCAGAGCTGCTTGAGCAGTGGGACAAACCCCGGGATGCCCAAAAAGGCCATGAGAGCTCTCAGGCTGCTCTTGTGCAACTCCAGGAGCTGATTTTCCCCTGGCAAAGCACGGAAGTGACCCAGGCTGAGCAGCACGAGGAGCTCGTAAACAGCCCCGGCCTCCCTTCCCGGGGAAGAGTCCAAGCTTGACGGAACATTTTCCAGCCAGCCGAAAACAAGGATAACAATTATCACTGCTCAAGTTCCTGTGCAATAAAAACCTGCAGGGAAATGAGAGCAAGGTCACCACCCTGACAAGGGATGCTCTGCTGGAGCAGGCTCCCCTGGCCTGGCAGCAGGGCGAGGATGGGATCCCAGCAGCAGAGCTCAGCCCCACAGCCCCGTTATCTCCCCAGCACAGGCCTGCCTGGGCCCAGCAGGGCCAGCCCCAGGGTGGGAGCCTCTGTTTGTTTTGCTCTTTCTAATCTGGGACTGGAAGTTTCCTCCTGAACAAAGTTGTTTCCAGACGTCGGAGCCGGCTGGAAGCTCCCAAAGAGCCAGAAGCCCCTGAGCTCCCCACGATCCTTCTCCCACCCAGCTGGACAAGCTCCAGCCCCTGGGATTCTCCTCCAAAAACCAGCGTAGCCCCTCCAGGCTGCAGAGGTGCCACCCACCCTCGGGGCACAGGGTGAGAGCTTCCGTGGTGTTTTCCATGCTCGTTTCCATCCTCGGGGCCACGGGTGAAAACAGAGTTTTAAAAGCTCCTGTGATTCTGACTGCCTCAAGGGGAAGTGAATTTTCCTTATGCAAGCAAAGCTACAGGAAGGGAGGGAGGGAGAGAGACAGCAAATGGGAGAATCATGGAATGGGCTGGGCTGGAAGGGACCTCAAAGCTCATCCCATTCCATCCCTTCCCCTCTCCCAGGTGGATCCCAGCCCCAGTGTCCAACCTGGCCTTGGGCACTGCCAGGGATCCAGGGGCAGCCCCAGCTGCTCTGGGAATTCCAGCCCAGCCCCTGCCCACCCTCCCAGCCAGGAATTCCTTGCCAAGATCCCAGCCCAATCTGCCCTTTGCCAGTGGGAGCCATTCCCTGTGTCCAGTCCCTCTGCAGCTCTCCTGGAGCCCCTTCAGGCCCTGGAAGGTGCTGGAAGGTCTCCCTGCAGCCTTCTCCAAGTCCCTGGGCATGTCCAGCCTCACAGCCTGGCTCCCCTCTTGGCTGCAGGATTGGTGTCACGGGGTGACACAGGCTGGACATTGCTCCCGTGGGATTAACAGCCCCTGACGAGACCTTTGGGATGCCAAGAGCAAGGAGCAGCCCTGGCAGGGCTCCTGCTCTGCACAGCCCCACAGAATCCTCTCCCAGGGCAGGGCTCTCCCCAGGGCAGGGGGCTGTCCCACATCCCCCGTGTCTGTCCCAGCCCCTGCAGTGGTGCTGGTTTCCATCAGGGCAGGAATCGCGGTGTTTCGCTAAGAACAGCAGAATAAACGCGGGGGGAGCTGCCGGCCGGCTCCAGGCTCCCCGCTCGGAGCTCGGAGCTGATTTCTGCACGGGGAGAGCTCTCCCAGCCCGTCCTGCTGCTGCTCCCCGGAGGGAGGGCGAGGCAGGCTCCTCTCCAAGGCCGCAGCTTCGGGCAGCACGCCAGCACAACTGCCGGCGCTGGGGGCCAGGGAGCAGGGGGCACTGCAACAAAGCCCCCAAAACTCCATCCCGAAAGGAATTCCAGCCGCATTCCTGCGCTTCTGTGCTTGGCAAAGGCTCGGAAACATTCTGATTGTTGTAAGCCCTTCTGGGGAAGGAGGAGGATCAGCAGTTCCCCCCACGCACGGGATTTGTGCTGGGGGCAGCACGGGGCTGGGGTCTGGACCCCAAATTGGGGACACTCCGCCTCAAACCAGGTGACAACGGTGGGGGGGCTGCAAAGCCACCGCAGCCAGCAGGGGACAAACCAGGAGGTGCGGCTGTGGCTGCCCAGGAGGGACAGAGCCCTGTCGGAAGCAGAGGGGCCGCGCTGTGCCTGCCCGGGGATGGATGCTCCGGTGCCATGTCCTGCACATTCCCTCCCAGGGACACAGGGACAGCCTCGGGCACGTCCTTCCCGGGGCATCCCCCGGCCCTGCCATGCCCCGAGTCCTTCCGGGGGGTCACACAGCCAGCCCTGCCCCGGGACCCCTCCCCAGGGCACCCGGGGCCACCGTGAGCCCCCGGAGAGCCCAGACGGGCACGCCCGGACCCGCCACACCCCAACCCCCGCGGCACGTCCCGAGGGTGCCCGGGAAGCCGTGATGCCCTTCCTCCTCCAGCAGCCGTCCTGGGGAGCCAGGGACCCCGCGGTGCCCACCCTGGGGCACACACTGACCCAGTGACAGCCATGCCAGGGCTCTGGGGGGTCCGTGTGCCCACCCTGCCCACCCAGTGACAGCCACGCCAGGGCACTGGGGGTGTCCGTGTGCCCACCCTGCCCACCCAGTGACAGCCATGTCAGGGCTCTAGGGGGTCCGTGTGCCCACCCTGCCCACCCAGTGACAGCCACGCCAGGGCACTGGGGGTGTCCGTGTGCCCACCCTAGGATACACAGTGACCCAGTGACAGCCATGCCAGGGCTCTGGGGGATTCCATGTGCCCACCCTGGGGCACACAGTGACCCCAATGGCCCTCCAGGGGTACCCGGGAACGCCCTGACACCACCCTAGGACACGCGAGGACCCAAGGACACCAGTCCCAGGGCACGGGGGGGTCCATGTGCCCACCCTGGGACCCTGTGCCCCCAACCCAGGGCCGCCCAGCCCGGCCCGGCCCAGCCCCGGCCGCCCCCACTCACCGCTCGTCGGGCTCGCGGCCGCGCAGCCGGGCGGGCTCCAGCGGCACCAGGGCCTGGCCCAGGAAGCGGTCCATGCCCACGAGCGCCCGGTGCATCACGGTGAGCACCAGCTCGGCGCAGGCCCCGGGCTCGGGGGGCAGCTCGAAGGCGCATTCCTCCCTCCACTCGGGGCTGCCGCCGCTCTTCTCGGCCACCGAGGTGCTGTACTTCTCGCGGCCCAGCTGGATCACGGTGTACGCGTCGCTGCCGCCCGCTTTGCCTTTGCCGCCGCCCTTGCAGCGCAGCCCGCGGGCCCGCACCACCGTCACCTGGACGTGCGTGGGCAGCCAGGCCGGGCAGCCCTCAGCGGGCAGCGCGGCCGCCCGCAGCAGCGCCATGGCCGGGCCGGGCCGGGCCGGGCGGGGCAGAGCCGGGAGAAGCGGCC
>JAGGNK010009559.1:579955-643406 GCA_017590115.1 Montifringilla adamsi | reverse complement strand
GGGGCCAGGGGCGGGGGCGGGGGCGGGGCCGGGGTGGTGCCCAGTGCGGTCACACCCCTGCGGTCACACCCCTGCGATCACACCCCTGCGATCACACCCCTGCAGTGACACCCCTGCTGTCACACCCTGCGGTCACACCCCTGCGATCACACCCCTGCAGTGACACCCCTGCAGTGACACCCCTGCTGTCACACCCTGCGGTCACACCCCTGCGATCACACCCCTGCGATCACACCCCTGCAGTGACACCCCTGCTTCACACCCCTGTGATCACACCCCTGCGGTCACACCCCTGCAGTGACACCCCTGCGGTCACACCCCTGCGGTCACACCCCTGTGATCACACCCCTGCGGTCACACCCCTGCGATCACACCCCTGCAGTGACACCCCTGCAGTGACACCCCTGCTGTCATACCCTGCGGTCACACCCTGCGGTCACACCCGTGACACACACACTGCCACAGCCCAGGGCACCCCCGGCACCGCATCCCGGGTGTGACTCTGCCTGTCTGTCCCCCAGACCCACATGAGTGCGAGCACAGGTGTGTCCCTGCACAGGTCTGTCCCTGCACCGGTGTGTCCATGTTCAGGTCTGTCCCTGCACCGGTGTGTCCATGTTCAGGTCTGTCCCTGCACCGGTGTGTCCCTGCATAGGTCTGTCCCTGCACAGATGTGTCCCTGCTCAGGTGTGCCATGTACATACAAGCACACAGGAGTGTCTGTGCCCAAGTGTGCTCTTGCCCAGGTGTGCCCATGTCCAGGTGCACCCATCCCCAGGTGTGCCCATCCCCAGCTGTGCCCATCCCCAGCTGTGCCCATGTCCAGGTGCACCCATCCCCAGCTGTGCCCATCTCCAGCTGTGCCCATCCCCAGCTGTGCCCATGTCCAGGTGTGCCCATGCCCAGGTGCACCCATCCCCAGCTGTGCCCATCCCCAGGTGTGCCCATCCCCAGCTGTGCCCATGCCCAGGTGCGCCCATCCCCAGGTGTGCCCATCTCCAGCTGTGCCCATCCCCAGCTGTGCCCATGTCCAGCTGTGCCCATCCCCAGCTGTGCCCATCCCCAGCTGTGCCCATCCCCAGCTGTGCCCATCCCCAGGTGTGCCCATGCCCAGCTGTGCCCATCCCCAGCTGTGCCCATCCCCAGCTGTGCCCATCCCCAGGTGTGCCCATCCCCAGCTGTGCCCATCCCCAGCTGTGCCCTGCTCACCCCACACCTGCCCACCCCACTCCTGTGTGTGCCCTCCCGGCTGCCGGAGCCCCCCGGGGCCGTTCTGCAGTGGCCAGGAGCACCGGGAGCAGCTCCCCAGTGTCCCCGGCCGATCCCTGGTGTCCCCAGCCGATCCCCATTGTCCCCCCAGCCAATCCCCGGTGTCCCCCCGGCCGATCCCCGGTGTCCCTGACTGATCCCCGGTGTCCCCACGGCCGACCCCCGGTGTCCCTGACTGATCCCCAGTGTCCCCGGCTGTCCCCCGGTGTCCCCACGGCCGATCCTCGCTGTCCCCAAGGCCGATTCCCGGTGTCCCCAAGGCCGATCCCCGGTGTCCCCGAGCCCCGCGCACCCTTCCCCACCGCCCACCCCTCCCCGCCGGGAGCGTTTCCCAGGCCGGGCCGGGCGAGGGCCGGGGCCCCAGTCCCCGTGTCCCCTCCCAGTGTCCCCAGTGTCCCGTTACACCCCGCAGCTCCGGCCCCGCCGCCGTTCCGTGCCCGGGGCAAGGTCAGGCCGCGATCCCGCCGCGATAAGGGGCGGCCGGGGCGACGGGGCCGTGCCAGCCCTGCCCTATCGCTGCCATCTGCCACCGCTGCCACCGCTGCCACCGCTCCCGGCGCGCCCGTTCCGCTCCAGCGCGGGGACACAGAGAGGGGAGGGGGACACCGAGAGGGGACACCGAGAGGGGACAATGAGAGGGGAGGGGGACACAGAGAGGGGACACCGAGAGGGGACACAGAGAGGGGACACAGAGAGGGGACAATGAGAGGGGACAATGAGAGGGGAGGGGGACACCGAGAGGGGACGCTGAGAGGGGACACCAAGCACTCTCTGAGGTCCCTTCCAGCCCCCTCATCCCGTGACCCCGTGTCCCTCCCCTTCCCTTGGGGTTCCTGCTGGCCCCACAGCAGCTGAGGGGGCTGGAGGCACCGAGTGCAGGAGGAGCCCATTCCACATTTCCCATTCCCCATTCCCCATTCCCATTCCCATGCCCATTCCCCATTCCCCATTCTCCATTCCCATTTCCCATCCCCATTCCCATTCCCCATTCCCCTCCCCATTCCCCTTCCCCATTCCCCATTCCCCTTCCCATTCCCCATTCCCATCGCCATTCCCATTCCCCATTCCCCTCCCCATTCCCCTTCCCCATTCCCCATTCCCCTTCCCATTCCCCATTCCCATCGCCATTCCCATTCCCCATTCCCCTCCCCATTCCCCTTCCCCATTCCCCATTCCCCTTCCCATTCCCCATTCCCATCGCCATTCCCATTCCCCATTCCCCTCCCCATTCCCCTTCCCCATTCCCCATTCCCCTTCCCATTCCCCATTCCCATCGCCATTCCCATTCCCCATTCCCCTCCCCATTCCCCTTCCCCATTCCCCATTCCCCTTCCCATTCCCCATTCCCATCGCCATTCCCATTCCCCATTCCCCTCCCCATTCCCCTTCCCCATTCCCCATTCCCCTTCCCATTCCCCATTCCCATCGCCATTCCCATTCCCCATTCCCCTCCCCATTCCCCTTCCCCATTCCCCATTCCCCTTCCCATTCCCCATTCCCATCGCCATTCCCATTCCCCATTCCCCTCCCCATTCCCCTTCCCCATTCCCCATTCCCCTTCCCATTCCCCATTCCCATCGCCATTCCCATTCCCCATTCCCCTCCCCATTCCCCTTCCCCATTCCCCATTCCCCTTCCCATTCCCCATTCCCATCGCCATTCCCATTCCCCATTCCCCTCCCCATTCCCCTTCCCCATTCCCCATTCCCCTTCCCATTCCCCATTCCCATCGCCATTCCCATTCCCCATTCCCCTCCCCATTCCCCTTCCCCATTCCCCATTCCCCTTCCCATTCCCCATTCCCATCGCCATTCCCATTCCCCATTCCCCTCCCCATTCCCCTTCCCCATTCCCCATTCCCCTTCCCATTCCCCATTCCCATCGCCATTCCCATTCCCCATTCCCCTCCCCATTCCCCTTCCCCATTCCCCATTCCCCTTCCCATTCCCCATTCCCATCGCCATTCCCATTCCCCATTCCCCTCCCCATTCCCCTTCCCCATTCCCCATTCCCCTTCCCATTCCCCATTCCCATCGCCATTCCCATTCCCCATTCCCCTCCCCATTCCCCTTCCCCATTCCCCATTCCCCTTCCCATTCCCCATTCCCATCGCCATTCCCATTCCCCATTCCCCTCCCCATTCCCCTTCCCCATTCCCCATTCCCCTTCCCATTCCCCATTCCCATCGCCATTCCCATTCCCCATTCCCCTCCCCATTCCCCTTCCCCATTCCCCATTCCCCTTCCCATTCCCCATTCCCATCGCCATTCCCATTCCCCATTCCCCTCCCCATTCCCCTTCCCCATTCCCCATTCCCCTTCCCATTCCCCATTCCCATCGCCATTCCCATTCCCCATTCCCCTCCCCATTCCCCTTCCCCATTCCCCATTCCCCTTCCCATTCCCCATTCCCATCGCCATTCCCATTCCCCATTCCCCTCCCCATTCCCCTTCCCCATTCCCCATTCCCCTTCCCATTCCCCATTCCCATCGCCATTCCCATTCCCCATTCCCCTCCCCATTCCCCTTCCCCATTCCCCATTCCCCTTCCCATTCCCCATTCCCATCGCCATTCCCATTCCCCATTCCCCTCCCCATTCCCCTTCCCCATTCCCCATTCCCCTTCCCATTCCCCATTCCCATCGCCATTCCCATTCCCCATTCCCCTCCCCATTCCCCTTCCCCATTCCCCATTCCCCTTCCCATTCCCCATTCCCATCGCCATTCCCATTCCCCATTCCCCTCCCCATTCCCCTTCCCCATTCCCCATTCCCCTTCCCATTCCCCATTCCCATCGCCATTCCCATTCCCCATTCCCCTCCCCATTCCCCTTCCCCATTCCCCATTCCCCTTCCCATTCCCCATTCCCATCGCCATTCCCATTCCCCATTCCCCTCCCCATTCCCCTTCCCCATTCCCCATTCCCCTTCCCATTCCCCATTCCCATCGCCATTCCCATTCCCCATTCCCCTCCCCATTCCCCTTCCCCATTCCCCATTCCCCTTCCCATTCCCCATTCCCATCGCCATTCCCATTCCCCATTCCCCTCCCCATTCCCCTTCCCCATTCCCCATTCCCCTTCCCATTCCCCATTCCCATCGCCATTCCCATTCCCCATTCCCCTCCCCATTCCCCTTCCCCATTCCCCATTCCCCTTCCCATTCCCCATTCCCATCGCCATTCCCATTCCCCATTCCCCTCCCCATTCCCCTTCCCCATTCCCCATTCCCCTTCCCATTCCCCATTCCCATCGCCATTCCCATTCCCCATTCCCCTCCCCATTCCCCTTCCCCATTCCCCATTCCCCTTCCCATTCCCCATTCCCATCGCCATTCCCATTCCCCATTCCCCTCCCCATTCCCCTTCCCCATTCCCCATTCCCCTTCCCATTCCCCATTCCCATCGCCATTCCCATTCCCCATTCCCCTCCCCATTCCCCTTCCCCATTCCCCATTCCCCTTCCCATTCCCCATTCCCATCGCCATTCCCATTCCCCATTCCCCTCCCCATTCCCCTTCCCCATTCCCCATTCCCCTTCCCATTCCCCATTCCCATCGCCATTCCCATTCCCCATTCCCCTCCCCATTCCCCTTCCCCATTCCCCATTCCCCTTCCCATTCCCCATTCCCATCCCACATTTCACCCCAGCAGCCCGAGCACGCCCCTGAGCTGCAGCAAGCCCCGTATTTCCCGTCGGGGCGCGCTGCCCCGGCCGTGTTCCCATCCCGAATTGAACCATCCTTGCAGGGAGCAGAACGCTAGCTGGGAATGCTTATCGCCCCCGATGAACTCAGATCCCATTATCCCGCAGTCCAGGGCCTGCTCCCGCTCCACCGCTGCCCCTTATCCCTCCTCAGCATCTGCTTTTGATTTTCCCTTCTTTTGATTGTTTTCCCCCGTTTTTATGCTCTGATTATCTCTGCTCCCAGCACACCTCCTCCTCTCCGCCACTTCCCATCTTTTACCTCCATAATTGGGATTTTTCTCCATCTCCCTTCACCTTCCCTGCCCTGCTCCTATTTATTTAGCTCGTATTTATTCAACTCCTTGATTTCACGCTCACCTTTGCATTTGATGCATAAGGAGGGTTTTTAATTACCCCTAAATCGATTACTGTATTTTTTATTCCACTCTGGGATCAAAGGGAACACAGGGATCCTTTGCAGCACCCTCAGCGAGCCTGGGCTGGGTGACATTTTCCTTTAATTCTTGCTCCAACTTCAAATTTTTTTCCTTTAAATTTTCCTTCACATTTAATTTTTGTTTTAACATCAATTTTTGCTTTGGCTTTAATTTCTGCTGTAATTTCATTTTTCCCCATCAATTTTAATTTAATTTTTTCCTTTCATTTCTCCTTCAACTTTAACCGTTCCTTCAATTTTTGAGTAATTCAATTCTTTTCCTTTAGTTTCTCCATCAGCTTTAACCTTTCCTTCAATTTTTGATTAACTTAATTTTTTCTTCCTCCTCCTGCATGGAATGTCCCTGCCCCAGCCCACCCTGATGCTCCCCTAAAGCCCTGGGAGTGGACTCCCAACAAAGCCAGCTCCATCCCGGGGGGGAGCT
The DNA here is from genome assembly GCA_017590115.1 of Montifringilla adamsi. Taxonomy (NCBI): domain Eukaryota; kingdom Metazoa; phylum Chordata; class Aves; order Passeriformes; family Passeridae; genus Montifringilla; species Montifringilla adamsi. The sequence goes on along the minus strand of JAGGNK010009559.1, from coordinate 637,572 downwards.
GGAAAACAACACCGGTGCAAGGACTTTTTTCTCTTTTTCCACACTTTTGGTCCAAAATCCCTCTCTCCATCCCAATGGGAGCAGCAGCTGCTCACCCCAGGAGCTGCCCAGCCTGGAGCTGCCCCTCCCTGGGATGGGGGATCTTGTTGGGCTGCAGAGAAATGGGATTTTCATGGGAGAGCAGGAAAGCGCTGCAGGAACAGCGGGAGATATGGGATGGGATGGGACAATGGGATGGGATGGGATGGGATTGGGATTGGGATGGGATGGGATGGGATGGGATGGGATGGGACGGATCAGATGGATGGGATGGGATGGGATGGGATGGGATGGGATGGGATTGGGGATGCCGAGCCAGGCTTTGCTTGGGAAGGCTGGGATCCCATTCCCAAGGCTGGGATCCCATTCCCAGGGCTCGTTGGGTCTCTGGATCCATTTTGTGGTGGAGCCGAGAGCCGGGGTGGGAGCGACAGCAGCGCCAGCCCTGCAGGGAAGGGAAGGGGTGAAGGAAGAGGCAGAGCTGGGAATGCAGCACCTCGAAGGTGGGAGAGGCTGAAAATGACCCAAAAACCCCCTGCTCAGCCCGGGGCTGGAGCCAGCAGGAAGGTGGGAATTGTGTCCCTGTGCCCCTCAGGTGAGAGCCCACCTGCAGAGCTGCCCCAGCCCTGGGGCCAACAGCACGAGGACGTGGAGCTGCTGCAGAGAGCCCAGAGGAGGCCCCGGAGCTGCTGCAGGGCTGGAGCCCCTCTGCTCTGGAGCCAGGCTGGAGAGCTGGGAATGTTCCCTGGAGAAGGGAAGGCTCCAGGCAGAGCTCAGAGCCCCTGGCAGGGCCTGGAGGGGCTCCAGGAGAGCTGCAGAGGGACTGGGGACAAGGCCTGCAGGGACAGCACACAGGGAATGGCTCCCACTGGCAAAGGGCAGATTGGGCTGGGATCTTGGCAAGGAATTCCTGCCTGGGAGGGTGGGCAGGGGCTGGGCTGGAATTCCCAGAGCAGCTGGGGCTGCCCCTGCATCCCTGGCAGTGCCCAAGGCCAGGCTGGATCCACCTGGGACAGTGGGAGGTGTCCCTGCCATGGAACTGGGTGAGCTTTTTGTTCCCTTCCAACTCAAAGCATTCCACAGTGTCCATGGCATCTCTTCCCAAGGATCCACGTCCCTGCAAATATTCCCAAACCACCAAAACAACCCCCAAACCCGGACACCGGGACTGAGAGCAACACCCAAAGCTCCCCCAGCCCCAATTCCTTGGAATACAAGCAGCAGAACTTGTCCCAGCGCACTGGGAAGGGCTGGCAGGGCACAATCCCAGCTGGCAGCGCGGGATGCCCGGGAAGGGAAGGAGGGAGCAGTGGGGCTGTGGGGGAAGGGGCCTGAGCCAAGACAAATAAAGAGTTCAAATGGGAAACGATTAAAACTAAACTAAAGTCAAATAAATGGAAAGCGGGGGAGATAAGGCGCGGGCGCCCTCGCTGCCTATTTAACATTCATTGGATTGAATAATCAGGCCTCATTATCTCAAATTGCTGCATATTTGCCCTCAAAATGCTAATTTGAAAGTTGGCTGCGAGCGCCGTCTGCCTATTTTGACTAAAATATGATTTTGCTTTATTGTGCGGCGCTCGTAGCTCCGGGGGCATTTCCCCTGCGCCAAGCGCACCGGGAATGGGCGAAAAAGGGGAGGAAAAATCACCCAACATCTATCAAAAGCTGGCCGGGGAGGAGAGCGGGCCCTGCTTTGCGTAGAAATGGCATTTTTAGGCCTCGCAGTGAAATTAAAGCGTTATCAGGCGCTTTTCGGGATGGACGCTTTATCGCTCATCTCGGGAAGGGAAATGGGAGAAATAATTTGCTTTTATTCTGATTGTTCGGCGGAGGGGGAGGGCTGGAGGCCCCTCCCTCCCCTCTCCCTTCTCCTTGCCCCCCCGTCCCCTTCACCCGCCCTTGCAGGGGGCAAAATCCACGCTCTGGGCTTTATCCGGCGGATCCCGCACGGAAAATTGGCTCCGTTTGATCCGGGGCCGGCATTCAGAGCATCAATCTCCGGGCGTTATTAGACTTCCCCGGAGTCAATCAATGGGCAGGAGGGTGGGCAGAGCGGCCCCCCGCTCCCGGGGCATGGGGGCGAGCCGGGGGCGCCGCTCCGAGCGCTCAATCCCCGGCAGCGATGCCGGGCTCCGCTCCCCGCGGCCGCAGCCCCCCAAGGACGCGCTTGTCATGCAAAGCCCCCCGCGCTGTTTGCACAGCAAACTGCAATTGTGCGCGGGATTAAGGGGGCTCCCGGGAGGCCGAGGAGCCTTGTTGACACGCCGGGGTGGAAATCCGGCGCCATCAATTCCGCGGGCGCCTCTGGATTTGGCAATGACACCGCGTGTGACTTTGCCGCTGGCAGATGGAGCGGCGCGGACCCCTCCCGCCTCGGGGGGCAGGTGGCCAGAGAGGGGGACACGCCGAGGGGCTGCTGGCCCTGGGGGTGCTGCAAGCCCCGGAGAGGACTCCAGGGCGACGTCAGAGCAGTTTGGTCCTGCTGTCCCAAAATCAGCACGTGAAGGACAAATCTCCCCCTTCCCACGGTGCCCATGGCTGCTGTCCCTCGGGCTGTGGGGACATGTCCTACATCGACACCCAAAGGCTCAGCCAGAGCTCCTGTGGACCAGCGGCACCAAAGCACGGAGAGGGGACAGCTCGGAGTCACCCTTTATCTGCTGGGACAAACCTCTGTGATAAACATCCTGGGAAAAACCTCCTGGCACCGGGTGTCCCACCCTGGTGTGTCCCAGCCCACTGTGCCACCCTGGTGTGTCCCAGCCCACTGTCCCATCCCTCCGTCCCATACCATTGTCTCTATCACTCAGTCCCATTTCCCCGTCCTCACTCCCTCTCCCATATCACTGTCCCATCCCATCGTCCCATCCCACTGCGTCTATCCCTCTGTCCCTTTTCAGTGTCTTCCTCTGTCCCATGCCATTGTCTCTATCAGTCCCATTTCCCCGTCCTCACTCCCTCTCCCATATCACTGTCCCATCCCATCGTCCCATCCCACTGCGTCTATCCCTCTGTCCCTTTTCAGTGTCCCCATCCCACTGTCCCATGTCACTGTCCCATGTCACTGTCCCCATCCCGGACCGGGACGGCCTGTCCCATGTCACTGTCCCCATCCTGCTGTCCCCACCCTACTGTCTCTATTCCTCTGTCCCATCCCTCTGTCCCATGTCACTGTCCCATCATTCTGTCCCATGTCACTGTCCCCATCCTGCTGTCCCCATCCCGCTGTCCCCATCCCTGTCCCATGTCACTGTCCCCATCCCTGTCCCCTCCCGGTGCCACCGGGGCCCAGCGCGGTCTGGGATCGCCCTCTGGCGGTCACTGAGGGAACGGCTCCGCGGGGACCCCACCGGGACCTTCCGGGACCTGACCGGGACGTCACGGGGACCCCCTGGGACCTGACCGGGACCTGACCGGGACCTTCCGGGACCCCACCGGGACCTCACCAGGACCTTCCAGGACCTCATTGGGATCCTACTGCGACCTGACCGGGACCCCACGGGGACCCCACCGGGACCCCACCGGGACCCTGCCCTGCGGTCCCTCCCAGCCGGGGTCGTCTGGGATCCCGATAGCCGGGGGGTCTCTGGATTCACTCACTGGGATCGGCCCTGACCGGCATCCCCAGTAATTAGCAGCCTGTTAATTGGGGTGGCTGGTGATGGGAGCTGGCAGCTGACTGCAGTTGTGCCAGCTGGGATTGTCACCAACTGGGATTGTCACTGACTGGGATTGTCACTGACTGGGATTGTCACCAACTGGGATTGTCCCTGACTGGGATTGTCCCTGACTGGGATTGTCATTGACTGGGATTGTCCCTAACTGGGATTGTCACTGACTGGGATTGTCCCTGACTGGGATGTTCCCTGACTGGGATTGTCCCTGACTGGGATTGTCACTGACTGGGATGTTCCCTGACTGGGATCCCTGCTGACTGGGTCCCTGGATCCCTGTGGATCAGAGATGCTCAGCACTTCAGGTGCCTTTGGGAATCGGACCCAGATGCTCCAAAAAGAGAATTTTTTTTTCTGGAAGTGGCTCCCGTGGCACTGTCAGCATCCAAAGGAGTTTGGGCAGGGAGCAGGACCAGAGCAGAGTGGGAAGGGCAGGGCAGGACCCCCAGGACAGCCACAGTTCCAAAAGCCCCAGAACAGAAATGAGGAAGAATGTGGAGAAAAAACCAAAATCATCATTTTTCCTTCAGGTGCATGGGAAAAGCTTTGAACATCACATACCCCTGCTGCCTCAGTTCCTGAAGGATCCATCCCATTCCTGGGTGATCAAGCCCAGCCCAGGGGGGACCAGTTCCAGTCCCAAGGGTCCCCATCCCAGCAGCCAGCTGCCCTGCTCTGCTGCAGGACACCCCAGTTTGGGATTTGGGGCACATTCTATCCCATCATTCAGCTATGGATGTCATCATCTGCAGAAATTCCTCTGCTGGAGCTCCCAAATTCCAAAATCTCCTGCGCAAGGAGTTTCTCAGGTCAGGCAAATCTGCCAGGGTTTAAAAATTTTTTTTTTTCCTTTATTTTTCCTGCATTTCCACCCTCAAACAGCCGGGGTGACCTGTGCACGTCCAAGTCCTGCTTGGGAAAACCTCCCTGGAGCTGGGTCAGGTCTTTGGAGAGAAGAAGTGGAGCTGCATATCTTAGGATGCTTAAGGGAGGGCTTTGCTCTGCATCCCAAATGCGGGTGTGAGACCTTTAATAACTGGAAAAAAGAGAGGATTTTCTTGGGGGAGGATGTGGAACTCTGATAAAATGATCCCACAAAGGACTAGGGTCAGGTCTGGACCCTCCTCAGCCACTTGATGGCAGTGGGTATCCAAACACTTCCCTTTTTTCCAGTAATTTCGGCTGAATTGGTAGAAAATGTCCCTTTCTCCCAAACTGGGGGTGTCCCTGGCCCCACAGTGCAGGGCTGGCAGTCGGATGCAAAGAGGTTTTGTGGGGGAAAGACTCCAAGAGCTGGGACTGACACGTGGACAGAGGGACAGATGGACACTGGGCAGATGGACAGATGGACAGAGGGATGCTGCAGGGCAGGGGATGGACACAGAGCCCAGGGGGGTCCTGGGGCTCTGGGATCACCCTGAGCCTGCCCAGGGACCCTGGAGCTCCATCCTCTGCAGTGCACACCCCACCCAGGGCTAATGAGCAGCTTTGTCGCTAATTAGCTCAGGCACTTCGGCAATCAATGCTCAAAATCAGGCCCGAGCCATCGCTGGGTTCACATCCCACTGCCGGATCCCAAGGAGACACTGGTTTGTGGGCAGTGACCCCAGCTCCAGCTCCAGCTCTGCCTGCTCCTTGTCTGCACAGCAGCACCTCCCCAGATTTCTGACACCTCCCTTCCCTCTCTCCAGGACAGGATTGTCCCACCTGGAGAAGAACCGAACCAAAGACCTGCGGGGTACCTCTGTCTCCATTTCACCCCACATCAGCTGGATCCCAGCCCCATGGATCCCAAACCCCACTGGACACCAGAATCTGGCCCTTTATCACCTGAATCCCAACCCCACAGGTGCCACCAGAGTCCCACCCAGCTCAGGGACACCGAGCACCCCATGCTGGGGTCACCCAGCTGTGTCAGGGCTCGGGGACACTGAGCACCCCGTCCTGGGGTCACCAGCTGTGTGAGGGCTCAGGGACACTGAGCACCCCGTCCTGGGGTCACCGGGCTGTGTCAGGGCTCAGGGACACTGAGCACCCCGTCCTGGGGTCACCGGGCTGTGTGAGGGCTCAGGGACACTGAGGACCCCGTCCTGGGGTCACCCAGCTGTGTCAGGGCTCAGGGGTGTTTGCTGAGCTCCATCAAACAGGGGAGAGGAAAAGAGAATAAAAAAAGGGAAAGCAGCTCCTATCAAACACAGCCGAGCCCACCAAGGGCCTCCTGCCTCTTTATCTTCCCAAGGCTGTCATTCAGACCCAGTAACCCCAAATCTGTCCCTTTCGTCCCTGCCCCCTCCCCAGGGCCTTCCTCTGCCCCCAGCGCAGGGGCAGTGCCCGTGGGAGGGGTCCCTGTGCTGCCCCAGGGAATGCGGCGCCCACCGCGGGGTTTTAGGGATTTTTTTGGATTTTTTGGAGTAGAGACCCCCCCTGGGGAGTTTCCACCTGCAGGCTCCGGCCGGGGGTGCCCAGCCCGCGGCTCTGGGGGTCCCGTGTCCGTGTCCATCCCCGGGGTGCCCCTGGCCAGGGCAGAGCCCTGATGATTTTTGCAGCGATCCTCGGGGTTGTTCCCAGCCCGGAGCGGGTCCGGGCTTTGTCCCCGGGGCCAGCCGAGCGAGGGGGCTGCTGTGGCGCAGATGTGGCCCCGGGCCGGCTCCCCGCGCCCCATTTCCTCCCCCATAAAGGCCCGAGCCCCGGGGGAGGCTTTGAGCGGCCGCTCCCCGCCGCGCCGGCCGAGGTGTGACTTTTCCCAGCTCATTAGGACGAGCTGCGGGGTTTTTAAGAATCTCAGACCCTAATGACCATCTGAATCCCATCAGCCGGGCTGGGGGGCGCAGGGAGAGCCCCCCGCCTCTGCCAGCAGCACATCCCGGGGCCTGTCCCGTGCCCTTGCTGGCCCGGGATGTGCTGACCCCCAAAATCAGCTGTGCGGGGGTGCCGAGCTCAGAGGGCCGAGGGGGACCCCAAGTCCCTGCCCCGGGAATTTGGTGGCCTTGGGGTGACACTGGGTTGCTGTGTGGTCCCACGGAGTGATTCAGGGCCAATGTCACCCTGTGAGAGGACACGGGGGTGTCTCTGCTCCAGGAGTGGGGGGGCATGGGGGGACATCCCAGCGGGGGGGGCATGGGGGGCCGTCCCGGGGGGGGGCAGGGGAACACGGGGGGACACCCGGGCAAGAGCAAGGGGACATGGGACAGCGTCCTAAATGGGGACAGGGGGCATGGGGGGGTATCTTCCCATCGAGGGTGGGGTGACACGGGGGGACACCATCAAGGGCAGGGGGTCTTGGGGAGTTACCCACTGAAGGCAGAAGGACATGGAGGGGACACCCAGCCGAGGGCAGGGGGACACGGGGGGGACATTGCCACCAAGAGCTGGCGGACACCGCGGTGGGACATCCCTGCTGAGGGCTGGGGGACTGGAGGGGACATCCTACGGAGAGCAGAGGCACAGCGAGGGGACATCATCCCCCCGCGGGCGGAGGGACAAGGAGGGGACACGGAGCGGGGCCGGGCGGGGCAGTGGCGCTGCCGCCGTCCCGCCCCCGGTGTCCCCGCGCCTATAACGGGACGGGCAGCGCTGTCCCCCGGCCCGCGGTGCCGCCCCCGGCCCCGGCGCCCCCCGGACGCTCCTTCACCATCGCCTCGCCCCCCCGCGGGGTGTCCCCGGTGTGCGGGCTGTCCCCGGTGTGCGGAGTGTCCCTGGTGTGCAGCTGTGCCGGTGTGCGGGCTGTCCCTGCCTGGGCCACCCTCCTCGGGGCTACAGGTACTGCTCCCCTGCGTGGGCCACCCTCCTCGGGGCTACAGGTACTGCTCCCCAAACTGCACCAGGACCCTCTGCTGCTCGGGGACACCCCACAACGGGACCCTCCATTGCCTGGGGACACTCCACACCGGGACCCTCTGCTGCTCAGGGACACCCTGCACCGGGACCCCGGCCCACCCCCGGGGATGTGGGTCTCTCTCCCTCAGGGACACCCTGCACAGTGTCCCCAGCCCACCCTCGAGGGGGTTCCTTCTCCCTCGAGGACCCAGAGCCACCTCTCCTGGGGACACCCCGCAGTGGGGACCCCTTCCTGCCCCCACAGGGGTGACCCCCTCTCCCCACAGGGACCCGCATCCTCCTCTGCCAGGGGACACCCCGCAATGGGGACCTTCCTCCCCAGGGGGGCACCCACAAACGGAGACCCCTTTCCACCACTCCAAGGGGGCACCTTTTGGTCACCTCTCCGAACAGGGGATCCCTTTCATGGGGAACTCTTCCGAGGGATCCCCAGCCCCCTCTCCAGCAGGAATACCCCCAAACGGGGGCCTCCTTCCACCCCTTCAAGGGGGACCCTTGACTGCCTCTCCCAGGGACCCCTCTCCCCTTCCAGGAGGGTCCTGCCCTCCTCTCCCACGGGAATGTCTCCGAACAGGGCCTGAATCCACCTCTCCATGGGGCCATCTGCAAATGGGGATCTCCTTTCCCCTCTCCAAGGGGAGGGATCTCTTCCAGGACAATCCATGCCCATCTCTCTTGGGACACCCCCAAAAGGGACATCTCCAAATGTGGGGGTGCTCCTTCCATCTCTACATGGGAAATTCCCTCAAAGGGATGTTTTTCCATGAGGGACCTGTGTCCACCTCTCCAAGATCCTCAGGAAATGGGGGGAACTCTTGAAAAAAACCTCTTTGAATGGGACACCTCCAAATAGGAAGATTCCCTCTGCCTCTCCAGGAAAGAAGGACCCCAGGACACTCTTGAGGGGACCCCTCCAAGGGCTCCTCTCCACCTGACCCCTCTCTGTGTCACTCCAGGCTTCCTGATATCCAAGTGCTGCTTCCCTCTCCTCGAAGGTGGGCCTGACAAAGCCCAGTGAGCCCTGACCATGTTCAGCACGAGCAGCTGGCACGGCTGGAGCAGGAGCTCTGGTGGCAGCAGCACCTGCTGGGGCAGGAGCGCTGCCTGCCCACGTCCTCTCTGCACCGAGCAGCAGCTGAGCCTGCCCGCTGCACCCTCCTGCTGTCCCAGCAGCTCCAGGAGCTTCCCCAGGGAGCTGGGACGTGTCCCTCAGGAGCTGGGATGTGTCCCCAGGGAGCTGGGACATGTCCCTCAGGAGCTGGGATGTGTTCCCAGGGAGCTGGGACATGTCCCTCAGGGAAATGGGATGTGTCCCCCAGGGAGCTGGGACGTATCCCTCAGCCTGGCACGGAGCCCCGGGGTGCTGATTGCACAGAGTTTCAGTTAAAAGGTTGGTGGACCACAGGTGGGGAAACTGAGGCACGGCATGGCTGTCTCAGAGCCAGGAACTTGTGTCCCTCTTCAGGCTGGGCTCCAGCACTGGCAGGTCCAGCTCCTGGCGTGCAGGGAGCAGTTTTCCATCCTGTCAGGGATAGACAGGACACTGCCTGAGCCCAGGGGCCATGGAGCAGCCAGGCTGGAGAGCCAAGCTCAACCCTTTCCTAAGGGGGAATTGGTGGAATCTCCATCCTTGAAAGGGCTCAAAGACACGAGGGTGGCACCTGGGGACACAGTTCAGCGGTGAAGGTGGCGGTGCTGGGTTAATGGTTAGGTTAATTACCTTTCCAGACTCAATGATTCCATGATTCTGTGATCCCAAGGTGAAAGCCTGGTTCCAAAACCGGAGGATCAAGTGGAGGAAACAAAGCCTGGGACAGCAACGAGCCAAACTGGCCAAAATGGGTTTGGGCACCCCGCAGAGAGCCCAGACTCACAGAGCCACCACGAGGAGGACAAGGACTGCCCAGCAGAGTCCGGGGACAGCCAGGAGGACACGTCCCTGTCCCCTGGCTCAGGGACAGCCCCTGCCCAGACTGTGACACGGAGCTGCTGAGCCACCGCGGGCCCTCTGTGTGTACTATGGGATGTATCATAGCTGGCAATATCTAATATATACAGGATATACGGGGCACCCCTGTGGGGTTTGGGGGTGAAATAAATTATTTATGCAGGAATAACCCCACCCTGCAGGGCTTCTTCCTGGGATTTGACCCAGGGGAGTGGGAGCCACTGCAGCCTCAGCTCATCCCAGAGGTGTTGGGAGCTTGGAAATCTCCCAGCTCAGGAGCTTCACAGAGCCGTTGAATCCTGGAGAGGATCTGTTCATCACAACACCCTGCTCTGCCCACAGCTCAAAAATCCCACCAGTGCTGCCTTCCTCTCCAGGCTTTTAGAGCCAGGACAGCAGGGAAATGCACCTGGAGGCAGAGCTGGAGGGAGCTCTGTGACCCGAGTTCCTGGGGTGACAGCTGGGCAAGGATTAGCCAGGCTTTGATTTTCATTGCCTGGCTCTGCTTAGGCAGAGGTGGAGGTTTCAAATCCAGCAGTGTTGGGATGGACTCTGAGCAGGGGATGATCCAAAGGTGAGATCACGGGAGGCTGGGCAGCTCCTTGAAGGGTGCAAAGCAAGTGAGTACCCGGGATGTCCCAGAGGAGAGCAGCAGTGGGGACATGGGGCACTCAGCTGGGCAGTGGCAGCTCCTGGAGCCGGGCTTTGTCCGGTTGGGATTGGAGCTGGGGGAGGAAGAGCCTCAGGTGCAGGATTTATTGGGGCAGGTGTGAAACGTGGGGCAAGGACAGGGGGGACATTTAAGGGGATGGTGCAAAGAGAAGGGATCAGTGCAAGGAGAAGGGGAATAGTGTAGGGAGAGGGGATGGTGCAGGGAAAAGGGGATGGTGCGGGGGAAAGGGGATGGTGCGGGGGAAAGGGGATGGTGCGGGGAAAAGGGGATGGTGCAAGGAGAGGCGACAATATCAGCAGAAGGGGACGGTGCACAGGAGGAGGAATGACGCCTGGAAATGGGCATGCTGCAGGAGAAGGGGACAATATAAGAAGGGGACAATGTAAGAAGGGCAGTGCAAGGAGAGGGGGCGTGTGCGATGGGGGTGATGCAGGGAAAGGGGGACAATGCGAGAAGGGGACAGTACAAGCAGAGAGGGACAGTGCAGGGAGAGGGGCACGCTGTGACGGAAGCTGCCCTTTGTCCCGGCTGCTGCAGGGATTAGCCGGCTCATCTCAAAGAGCCCAAACTGTGCTAATGTCTTCACATGTCTGCCGGGAGCCCGGGCTGGGCGCGGGTTTAAGGCGCTAATCTCGCATGCCGGTGGCTCATTCCAATGAGCCCCGAGACAAGAGGGCTCACGGGGCCGCTTCAGTCCCGCCCGGCCGGGGGCTGAGCTGATTGCGGCGTTTCCTTGTTCTCAGGACACCTTTAATCCCCGGGAGCTGGCGGGGCTCAGGGCCAGGCTCCTCCCGGGAGCAGTGGGGGACCCGACCCCGCTCCGGGGATGCTCCCGCAGGGTCTGCCCGGCTCGGCCCCCCTCTGTCCGACCCGGGAATGATTTAATTAAAACTGCTGGGCTTGGTCGGGTTTTCAAAATGTACTTGTGTATGAGACGGATTAAATCACATTCCTCTCACCTCGGGATTTGAGCGGGAGGTTTTTGTCATGGGGGGGGATAACCCCTGAGGGCTCGGGAGGGCTCCGTCCCCTCGGGACAGCTGAGTCACAGGGAATGCCATCCCTTGTCTTCCTCCCGGCCAGCGATTGACCCGTTCGCAGGTTCCTTGGGGTGGGGAAGGGACTGTGCGGGACAAAGCAGGGAATGAGGAGAGCCAAGCCCCAGCTCCGACCCGGATTGTGGGGCGGAGGTGGAGGTGATGGCCTGCAGAAAAGCTGGATTCATCCCGGTCGTTTTCTGTCCTGCTGAGCCCTGCCAGCCTGGGCAGGGGGTAGGAATGCAGTTTCCTTCCTCTCCGGTCCTGCTGTCTGCAGCCCAGCCCAGCTCCTGGCAGCTCCTCCGGGGCACGCGGATTGGGATCGAGTCTGGGCACTGTGATTTGGCACTCTGGAAAATAAGGGAGAGAGATGCTTGGGAAGGTCTCGGGCAGGATCGATCCCCTTGGGGCAGAGCCTTGGACCTCTCATCCCGCAGGAAATCTGTGTATAAAAGAGTTAGAATAAAGAATGAGCCGTGTGTCCTCACCCAAATCCCCCCACATCCCAAAGACCCTGCCACTCTCCTCCCCATCCATGGCTCCCAGAAACACGCTGGTTTTTCACCTGTCTGCAAAACCCGAGGTGGCTTTCAGTGACAGATAATTAAAAGGAAGTGAGAATTAAGCAGCTTTATTAAGGGGATAAAGGTTATGTGCCAAAGATGCAGCGCTGAGCCCTTCCCTTCCCTTCTCCTCTCCCCGGCGATAAGCGGCAGCTCTGGGGCAGGCAGGGCTGGGTGGAGGCTGACAGGGAGAGGCGTTCAGGTGTTCTGGGTGCTGACAGGGAGAGGCGTTCAGGTGTTCTGCATTCTGACAGGGAGAGGTGTTCAGGTGTTCTGGATTCTCACAGGGAGAGGCGTTCAGGTGTTCTGGGTTCTGACAGGGAGAGGCGTTCAGGTGTCCCTCGAGGGACCGCGGTGGGCAGAGGGATGGGGGGTGATTGCCGGGCGCAGCTGAGGAGATGCAAACCGGCTGGCTGAACGGGGTGGGACCGGGCTGGAGAGACTGCAGAGAGGATACCCCGGCGGAGCTGAGCGCTCGGGCTCTCGGGGTGCCCCTGGCTGCCCCCTCGGTGCCGGGCTGCTGTGTGCAGGACGGGGCGTTTGGAGCAGCGGGACCCCCGCAGCCCCGTCCTGAGCCCCGGCTGCTCTGCAGGCACCCGGAGCGTCCCTTCCCCGGGTGGGGAGCGCCGTGTCCCCTTGGGAGGGGTCCCTCAGTGGGATTAGCGCGTCCCGAGCCGGGGCCGGGGTGCCGGGAGGGACCGGGAGGTTCAAGGCAAAGCCCGAGGCGGGCCGGGGGCGGCAGTGCGTGTTCCGGGCTCCATCCCCTCGTGTAATCTTGTTAAATGGTCAGGGAGCATTTCCCCTGCTTCTCCCTCCCCGCTAATTCCCGAGTGAAACATCAAATGAGTTTCCCGAGGCTGCTGGGCGGCTCTGCGCGGTTTCAGTGGGAATGTAAAAAAGACATCATGAGCAAGGGAGGAAATCCCACTACATCCCCTATTTTCCAGACTGTCTGGGATGAATTTAGCCCAAGCTGCCTTGCACAGGGAGCAAAGCCATCACATTTTTACATTAAAGTCTCCTGGATGCATGAAAATAAGGATGAAATGGAGTGACCTGCCTGGAAATGCAGCAGGGGAATGGGTAAACTGAGGATTCCCCTCTGGACTGAGCATTGCAGTGACCAAAATCTTCGGGTTTAAAAATCCTGGTTTAGACCAGTTCTGGTGAAATGAGCTGCTATGAAAAAGAGGAGTAAAAAAAAAAAAAAATTCACCATCTCCCTCTTTGCACACGGTTTGTGGCAAAAAATAACCCCCTTGTCCCTGTGGCACTGCCATCCCAGCATGGATGAGCCAGGATTTCCTGGTGGAACCTGGCACCAGACCCCCCCTGCCTGGTGTGATTTTATTGTAAAAGCTGAATAAATCATTCAATCAAGTGATGTCTGCTGCTGTGGAATGAATTTGGGTGACCTTGGCACCATCTTTGCATAAAATCTGTTTGATTTGATTGTAAAAACGGATTAAATCTTTAAATAAGCGAGCGCTGATGCTGTGGGATGAATACGGAAGGTGTGGGACTGACGGGCAGATTTAGCTTCCCAACCCTGCTAAAACCTCGTCCTGGGGTTGATTTCGGCTGTGCAGCTCCCGTGCCTCAGTTTCCCCGCCGCAGGAGCGGGGTGAGCGGAGCCCCGGGCGCACGGGGCCGGGTGCGCCCCGCTCCCAGCCCGCACCCCGCGGAGAGCCGAGCCGGATCCGAGCCTTGGATCTGCCCCTTCCTCCCCCCGCTGCATCTCTATTGATTTAATAAGATGGAGAGGAATTAACGGGGCCGGAGCATTGGAATAATGAAAGATGAACAAAGGGGCAGCGCTAGCAAAGATGCTGCCAGCTTTTAATGATGAGGCCGGGCAGATCCCCCGCCAGTTGTCCCTTTGGAGTGGCGATTAAGAACATACTGTTATTGTTAAGGCCGAGAGATAAATCCCTGCACCGTTTCTGATGTGATCAGCCGGGGCTTCTCCCTACAATTTGTGATCCTATTGTGGACGGTGTTTGCCCTGGGCAAGGAGAGTCTGGGAACCACTTATGAACCATCCTTTGGTCATTAGTCTCCTCATTAGGAGAGAACAATGTGGGAAAAAAAAGATAATTGAAGGGAGCAGCGGGCTGATGGCGCACTCAGGCCCGGCCCAGCGCTGCCTCAATGCTTAGTTTGTTTATAATTCCCAATTAATTTTAAATGCGCAGGTCTGGGATGCTGTCGACACCTGGAATTGCAGCCCCTCTGAGCAGGGGCTCCGGGGCTGTGCGTGACGGGAGGAGCACGGAGACTCTTGAGTAATAATTGATTTTTAGGAGTTCTCCCAGGCTTTGCCCTCAGCTGGATGCAGCCCCATGGAATCACGGAATTCTAGGCTTGGAATGGACTTTCAAAGGTCATCCAGCCCGCGGGCCCAGCTCAGGCTCTCCAGGCACGCGGGGTTGGGAGGGACCCCAGGCAGCCGCCGCGGGGGTGCAGCACGTCCCGCTCCCTCCCTCCACATCTGGCTGAGATCTGGGGCCAGATGTGCACCTAGGAGAGCGACACGCAGAAGGAGCCCGCCGGGATCAGGGGTTTCTCGCCAAGGAAAAGCTGGGGCAGAATGCAGTCCTGGCTCCGGGGGCTGCCCGCGGCTCCCGCCTGGACATGCCCGGGTGATGAATCAGCCCCGGCTGGGGAGGAGGGGGAAAAGCCCTAATTCCTCAGGATGCTCGATATTATCAAGTGCTAATGAGGCCTGGATGGGGCTGAGGTGCTTTGCAGGCCATTATCCCAAATTAACCTGACAATGAAGCCGGGGAGCGGTGTCTGAGGGGCGGCTCGGGTGTGTATTGGCTGTCTGGGCTCGGCTCGGCTCGGCTCGGCTCGGCTCGGCTCGGGGGCTGCTGTCCTCTGCCTCCCCGGGCACAAACCGAGGGCCTCGGGAATTGCGGGGGGAATCCTCCATTGCACGAGCACGGAATCACGGAATGCTGGGGCCGGAGGGGGCTTTGAGGACCATCTCTGCCACGGGCAGGGACACGTGCCACCGTCCCAGGCTGCCCCAAACCCCGTCCAGCCTGGCCTGGGACATGTTGAGTCAGCCTGGGGAGGTCTGACAGGCAGGGGACAAAATGAGGTGACAAGGATGCTGAGAACCGGCACAGACTCCTCTCCAGGCCAGCGGTTGGGATGACACTCTTCTGTGAAACTGGCATGTCCCCAAATTGTCCTGTCCATCCCATGCTCTACTGACACCGGCCTCTGGCAGGGTCCTTGGGGGTGGCCTTGCCCTTGTCACCTGGAACCCAGGCTCCCCTTGCTCCTGTCCTCACCAGTCTGGGGCTGTTGGTGGGACCCCGTGAGGTGCTGAGGATCCAGAAGGAGACTTGGATCCTCCTGCAGAGGGAGAGATGGGATTTGCCAGGAGCAGTCAGCTCCAGCACCGTGTCTGCAGCTCCCCAGGGCCTGCCTGAGCATGACAGAGCTGAGGCAGGGGGGTCCTTGGATCCATGACACAGCAGGGTGACAGAGCTGAGGCAGGGGGGTCCCTGTCACAGCAGGGTGACAGAGCTGAGGCAGGGGTGCTCCTTGGATCCATGACACAGCAGGGTGACAGAGCAGAGGCAGGGGGGTCCCTGTCACAGCAGCGTGACAGCGCTGAGGCAGGGGGCTCCCTGGATCCATGACACAGCAGGGTGACAGAGCTGAGGCAGGGGGGCTCCTTGGATCCATGACACAGCAGAGTGACAGAGCTGAGGCAGGGGGGCTCCCTGGCTCCCTGTCACAGCAGGGTGACAGAGCTGAGGCAGGGGGGCTCCCTGGCACCCACCTCCAGGTTCTCCCGGTGCACAGAGCACCCACAGCTATTGCTGTGAGCCAGAGGAATTTCTCTTTTTTTTAGGCATTATGGTGGAGGAATGGGAGCACATCTGTCATCCTCCTTGGAAAAAACCTGTGCTCCTCTTCCCACTGCAAAGAGGGATCCCCATTCCCCTCTCCTAGAGGATTCGGTGGGATCTGGTTTGGAAAGGGGCAAAGCACCAGCTCAAGGAGCCAAGGAGCTGAGAACATTCCTAATTTTCCATTGCTGGTTCATGGATTATCATTTACTGTCTCTTTGGATTACCACAGGAGAAACCTCTGCAAAAATCTGATGTAAGGCCAAAACCTAGTGCTCACAATCCCATTTTTAAGGCAATTTTCATTAAAAGACAGGAGCTCAGGATTTCAGCCCCCTCAGGTTGGCAGTGCTGGGCCATTTATTCCAATGAGCAGGAGCACCCTCCTGGCTCAGCAGCACAGGCAGCCTGGGATCCATCCTCTCCTGACTGCAGGAGCTCTGGGAGCCTGGATCCATCCTCTCCTGATTGCAAGGATCCTGGATCCATCCTCTCCTCATTGCAGGAGCCCTGGGAGTCTGAGATCCATCCTCCCCTGATTGCAGGGATCCTGGGATCCATCCTCTCCTGATTGCAGGAGCTCTGGGAGCCTGGATCCATCCTCTCCTGACTGCAGGGAGTCTGGGATCCATCCTCTCCTGATTGCAGGGAGCCTGGGATCCATCCTCTCCTGATTGCAGGAGCTCTGGGAGCCTGGATCCATCCTCTCCTGACTGCAGGGACGCTCCCGACCGATCCCTCCCGGCGGCGTTTCCCGCTGGCAGGAGCACTCACGCCTCGGATTACAGATGCACCGAATCCCCGTCACGTTTTCGCGTGTGCTTGCTGCGGGTTTGGGGAAATTTCCGCCTCCCCCTCGCCCCGCTGGGATGGGTTTGCGGCTGGGAGAGGGATGGAAATGGAGCCGGGCTCTCCCCACCGGCCGAGAGGCGAGGTGTGAAATTTCTCATGGGCAAACAAGTGAGAGCTGCGGGGTGCCCAGAAGAAGGGGGACAGAAAAGATGAAGCGGGGAGGGGGGGAATGAGGAGGAGGAGAGAAAGCAGCAGCCAGGGAGGAACAAAAATCCCTAAAGCACCAACCTGGATTGAAGAGTGGGGCGTTTTCTATGGGGGGATTGTAAAATGCGCTCTCTCTTTCCCCTTGGCAGGGGGAAAAAGGGCCCCCCCTCTATCTGATAGTCATTAGCATCAATTAGCCCCGTTTGAAGTAGGCAACATCTTTGTCTCTTTGCAAAAAAAGAAATAAAAAAACCTTTCAGGGAGCCCATAATAACATCTGGAGCAGGAGAGGCTGAACTGAGTTCCCCACTTTCATCTCTTGTCGAGGGACTTGGAATGTTAATGCAGCCTCATTCTTTAATGGAGTTATCAGGAAATGCTTTTCACCTCCTTCCCTTTGCTCAGGGGGGATGTTTACAAAGGGCTGGGGGCTTTTTGGGGGGCTTTTTGGGTTGTTGTTTTGTTGTTGGGATTTTTTTTACCCCTTCTCTAAGAAACTCCCCCTTAGAGATTCCCCCCCTTCACCTTTTATTTTCTACACTCTTGAAAAACAAAACAGGAATAAAATATAATGAATAGAAGATAGTGAATAAAATAAAATCAATAAAATCACCACCACCACCAGAAAAGCAAAGAGGATCAGATCCCATCCTTTCATGTTCCCTCTCTGGAGGGTCTGGGGCCGGTGGTTGGAGCTGGTGTGGGCAGGGGAGGTGGGGGGTCCTGGCCAGAGCCCCCCGCCCTGCCTGGCTGCTGGGTGCTACATTTCCCAAGTCATTACCAGCGGGTGAAAATTTCCAGCTTTCCCACCAAAATGCATTAGCTGAGCACACAGCACTAATGGGAAACAGGACGTGTCATTAGGCAGCGGCTGTGGCCCAGCTCCAGAAGTGAAGGGAAAAGTCAGCTGGGGTTTGCCTGCTGGTGCATCCCTCGGTGCATCCCAGGGGCTCCCTGTGCATCCCAGCAGATCCCTGTCCATCCCAGGGGCTCCCTGTCCATCCCAGGGGCTCCCTGTGCATCCCAGCAGATCCCTGTCCATCTCAGTGGTTCCCTGTCCATCCCTATGGTTCCCTCTCCATCCCTGTGGTTCCACGTCCATCCCTGTGGCTCCCTGTCCATCCCTGTGGCTCCCTGTGCATCCCAGTAGTTCCCTATCCATCTCAGTGGTTCCCTGTCCATCCCTGGATCTTCCTGTCCATCCCTATGGTTCCCTCTCCATCCCTGTGGTTCCACGTCCATCCCTGTGGTTCCCTGTCCATCCCTTCAGCTCCATGTCCGTCCCTATGGTTCCCTCTCCATCCCTGTGGTTCCATGTCCATGCCTGTGGTTTCCCTGTCCATCCCAGCAGCTCCCTTTCCATCCCAGGGGCTCCCTTTCCATCCCACAGGCTCCCTGTCCACCCCTGTGGCTCCCTGTCCATCCCTGCAGGTCTCAGTCCTTTCCAGAGTCTCTTTGTCCATCCCTGTGGCTCCCTGTCCATCCCAGCAGCTGTCTGTCCGTCTGTCTGCCCACCCATCCTGCCAGGGGGATCCATCAGAGTCCCTGCCCTTCCTGCAGCTCGCCCATCCCAACACCTCCAACACAGATCCTTTAATAACTGCAGCAGCTCCAACACTGCTTTCCCTGAGAATCACAGCACCAGTCAGGACTTATATCATGAGCAAAAATCATGAATTGATTTAATAACCTTTTAATAACCCTAAACCTCATCTAATGACACCCATGTTCCATCCCACACATCCTCTGTGCCAGCAAAGTCAGGAGCTGTGAACCTCCGAGGATGTTTTTTTTTCCCAAGGTGACTCTTTTTGGGAGAGGCTTCAGCACTCTTCAGCCCAGCTTTGAACGTGTGATTCCAATTAAGGCCGTGGCTCACGGCAGCGGGATCAGAGCTGCCTGTTTGGATAAGGAGCAATAAAGCAGCAGCTGTATTTATTCACTTATTTGGAAGCTGCTGGGGAACACAGGATGCTAAAAGGCAGAAAAAAAGCGTGTTTTAAAGGCAAACTTCAGGGACTCTTTTGTCTCCTGTGGGCATCCTCCTCCCTGAGGATCCTGTAGCCATCACCAGGGTGCTTCCTCATGAGCAGGATAATCCTGCCTGTGTATTCCCATCTGCTTTGAAATGCTCAAAAATGCAGAGATGTTTATAATTATTTCTATGCATTGTGCAGGGAAAACAAACTTTAAATGGCATGAATGCCTGTTTAAGGCAGGATTTACTGGATATGGCCTGGGAGCCTGTGCATGCAGGGATGGTTAATGCCAGGTTATTAAACCACAGGGGATTTCTGCTCTGTGTTTATTAACCTGGAGACTCCGGGGTTCCTCTGCGTTTGTACACACCAGAGTGAATTTCCAGTGAGAATTTGGTGGGATGTGAGCAGGAATCCCACCTGGGAGAGGTGTCCGTGCCATCCACAGCTCTCCATCAGCCCATGTGGCTGTGCCCAGCTCCAAGGGTGTCACACAGGGATGGCACCAGCTCCATTCCCAGGGCACGGTCACCTCGGATCCTGTGTGAGCTCCTGAGGTGCTTGTCCCGTATCCCAGATATTCCCACACACCTGGACAGGTACAGACACATTCCCCTTGGCACAGGGGCACGGTGTGATGCGCTGGCACAACCTGGGGTCTGCAGGCCGTGCCCTGAGGA
The DNA here is from genome assembly GCA_017590115.1 of Montifringilla adamsi. Taxonomy (NCBI): domain Eukaryota; kingdom Metazoa; phylum Chordata; class Aves; order Passeriformes; family Passeridae; genus Montifringilla; species Montifringilla adamsi. Next base: position 618,271 of record JAGGNK010009559.1, on the reverse strand, counting down.
GGGTGGCTAGGAGATGGTGTGGGGGCTCCTGTGAGGCCTGGGGATGTCAGGAGGAGTTTGGGAATGGGACTGAGGGATATGTTTGTGTCCCTGTGGGTGTCCGAGGGGAAGGGATTGGTGCTGGTGTGAGGTGTCCGTCGGGAAGGGGGTTAGGTGCTGTTCTGGATGTCTGAGGAAGGAACAGTGTTGGTGTAGGGGTCCATGAGGAAGGAACCATTATCCATGGGGCATCCCTGGGGAAGGAGGGAGTGCCAGTGTGATGGTCTATGGGCAAAGAGCACAGGTCACTGTAGGGGAAGATGCAGGGCAGGTGACACTGGAGGTGACAGCAGGAAAAGAAGGGTGTCCATGGGGTGCCAGGGCGGAAGGAGCAGTGTCTGTGGAGTGCTGCCATGGAATGGGAAGTGACTGTGGGGCTGTCCGTGGGAACAGGGGATCCGTGGGGCAGTCACTGTGGAAGCAGGGCTCGCCATGGGGGTGCTGGTGTGGAAGGAGGGGTGTCCATGGCGGACCCTGGGTGTAAGGAGGGTTTCCACGGCAGTGTCGGTGGGGAGGAAGAGGTGTCTGTGGGAACTGGGGTGTCCTTGGGGACGCTGATAGGGAAACAGGGGTGTGGGTGGTGGGGCATTGGCAGGGACGGTAGGGTATTGGTGGGGAAGCAGGGGTGTCGGTGGGGGTGTTTGTAAGGAAGCAGGGGTGTCGGTGGGATGTCAGGGTGGGGCTGGGGCCGCTGCCCGCGTGGGGCTGGCCCTGGCCCTGGCCCGGAGCAGGTGAGCGGGCTCCGGGAGCGGGGATGCGGCACCGGGACGGGATGCGGGACAGCGCGGCGGGCGCTCGGCCGGCAGCGCCCCGCTTTGGGGTCGGGGTCGGGGTCGGGGTCACCCCAAAGCTTCGCTCCCCGCTGCCGCGGTGGGTTCATCCCGGCGGCCTCTGGAGCAGCCCCGAGCTGTAGCGCTGGGCTGCGGGACAGGGATGAGGGGAAGGGAAAACTTTCCGTGGAGTTTTTTCCTTCTCTGTAGGTGATCGATATAGCGAGACCAACAATTAACTGTTTATGCGGGGTTTTTTTTTGTTTATTTGTGTAATTTTTTTTATATTGCGAGGCAGTTTCTAACACACCTGATGAGTTTGACAAAGACAGAGCCTGTGGCTGATTCCTGAAGATGCTGCAGGATTTTACTAATCCATGATTCAGTCCCCAGTCCAGAACCTGTTGCAGAATATCCAAACTCATGGTTTGCATTTGAGATGGAGCCAGAAACTTGGAATAGATTTAATAGTAAAGTGACAGAGCTAAAACCAGTATTGCAGTGCCTGGGCTAGTGGAAGGTGTCGGAGGTGGGAACCGGATGATCTTTAGGAGCTTTCTAACCCAAAGCAGTCTGTGATGCCATGAGATTTTACGGGTGACTTTACACACACTGCCATTTATTTCTCCTTTCATATATCAGAAGGGTATTTCACTGCCAGAGTTTTAATGAAAACCCTGCTGTAACTTCCCAAAGCCTAGCTCCCAAAATTAATTTCTTGACCTCTGCTGCTGCGTGCGTCCCTCTTCTTCCAAATTTGCCCTCATGTCTCTCTAATTTTGCTTTCCCTGCAATTTTTCACTCACATAAGTGAAACTGACAAGTGGTTTGTGGCACTTGGCCCTCAAAACTTCATATTTTTAGTGCAGAAGCATCTAAGGAAAATGTTTTTGTTGATCTGTGGGTAGAATTTACACCGTGGTGATGGATGACACTGCCTGATCAGTCAAGATCTATTTTCACTGGAACTTTATAAGGACAACGACCAAGTGATTTTTACAAAATATTTCTATTCAGAGTATTTTTCTTGAAATTAAGTATTCCCTTTAAGCATTCAGAGCATGACTTTGTTGTTGTCCAGGTAAAACCTGCAGCCAGGTTTCCCTGTGTATAAAGAACTCCAGATTTGATCCCGATGCTACAATATTCAGACACCAAAAATATTCGCTAATCGTTTATTAAGTACTTAGCACAACTATTTAATATATTATTTCTTTCACGAGACAGCATCTGCAGAATTGTGTTAATCTTTATATTGCATCAAACTTCCAGGTATGAAAACACAGTTAAACAATTTGCAGAGCGATTTCCACTCAGCGTTTCATGTTGGAAATTACACTTGCTATTATTCCAGTGTTAAAATAGAAACAAAAAGTGATGGGTGAAAAGATTTTAATGATGAAAATAGTTTAAAGTGCAATTACGGCTGTTAAGCTGTCAGGTCTCCGTCCCACAAATCCTTAAACACACGCAGAACTTGCACCCAATTAATGAAAATAAGTAGGTCAAGGTGCAGGTTTGTGCCTGGAGAACGTGACAAGATCAGTCATTAAAGAAGAGATAAGTAGCAGGTGTGAATGGGGATCATTATGCGCAGTATTTCCATGAAAGCTAGAGAAACCTGGCTTGCCACAATATTTTGGAACAGCAGAGATGGGGACCGTGAATGGCCTGATCCTGCCAGTGCATTGTGTTTTCCACAGGAAAATCCCACCGGCTGTAATTAGTGGGTGATGTGGAAGTGAATCTGGCGCTGGAGAAGCCGTGGTGCCATCAGTGCTGGCCTTCCGTGGCTCCTGTGGCTCCAAACCCCTCCAGGCTGTGCTGTGAGCCCTGCAGGAGCTCTCCAGTGCAATCACTGGGCCTGGAATCACAGGGGCTGGGCTGGGAAGGGATTTGCAAGGACCTGCTCGGCAGTGAGCAGGGACATCAGCTGGAGCAGGGAGGATGAGGGGTTGGGCAAGGCGAGACCTGCTCTCAGTCAGGTGCCAGTGGCAGTGCTGGTGTTGGATTGTATGTTAATTTATGCTAATTACGGTTATCCTCAGGCCACAGCTGGAGAGGAGACAGGTCAGATACACTTGTTAGTCCTGCTAAATCATCATCACCCCTGGAACAGAGGTGCACGATGTGGTCCTGCATGAGAGCTGGATCCTGGACACTGAGCCCGTGTGCCAAGGGAAGGGGAAAACCAGGGGCCAGTCTGGGGTCAACTTTGAACATTTGTGATTTGGGGGTTCTTGAGACAGAGGTGGGATTTTTGTGTTCTGCAGCTCTTGATGAAATGGATTATCCTGTTACAAAGGTCCTGTGCAGGCAAAGGTCAAATCCTGCCCACCTCCCTGAGTGCTGATTACTTTGGGTCTGGCTGCACGTCCAGGACTGTCCTTGGTGGACCCTGAGGGTAAAACCATAGAACAGGCCCTCAAAAGTTCTTCTACTCCAGCTTTTCGTGGGGAAAGGAGTCTGGATGAGATTATCTGGGTAGGGACAGGGCAGGGACATCCCTGCTTGGTTCGGTGCTTTCTCCCAGCTCCTTTAGTGCAGACCCCTTCAGTTTTTGCTGCTTTCTCACAGGTCTGGAGTTGTCTCACTGTGTCGGGACCAACCCGCTGGGTCCCCCGGGGCCTTGGAGGTCGGGGGGGCCCTGCAAGATGAAGAGAGTCCGCACGGTCTTCAAACCAGAGCAGCTGGAGCGGCTGGAGCAGGAGTTCCTCAAGCAGCAGTACATGGTGGGCACGGAGAGGGTGGACCTGGCTGCAACTCTGCATCTCACAGAGACCCAGGTAAGGGACGGGGAGCTGAGCTGGTGGAACTGATCCTGGGGCTGCTCTGTGCTGATGGTCCTGACCTTCCCAATGGGAAGCGTGCTGGGAGGAGGACACGGTGCAAAGTGACCCGTGGGACACCCTGCTGCCAGGTGACATTGAAGAGATGTGCCTGGAGATGAAGAGATGGTTTCTGGATAAGATTTCTGAATCCATGAAGTGGAACAAAAAGCATTCAGGAGCATAACCCTGCTGTGCTTTAGAGTTCGAGCTGGGCTGGTTGCTGTGTCTGCATTGTCACGATCCTCTGGAGACTGTTTTAAGTGTCCTTTTATGACACTGGATATAATTGTTTCCCTGCTCTGCCCTGTGAGTTCCTGCTCCTCCCACTGTAAATTGCTTGTTTAGCGTGGAAAGAAGGAGCCAGGTGATCTTCCACAGTGGGATCTAAATTCAGCTGGGAAAAAGGGAGAGCAAACCAAGGCCAGTTCTGGGGGACAATGGATAATTATCGGGGGTCTCATCAATGCCCTGTGGCAACTGCAGTCCTGGGGATGGGTTCAGGGGCTCCTTAGGGAGCTGCTTCCTTCACTTCCCTGGCCAGAGCCTTCTCAGTGCAGCTGCACCCCCTTGCCCCCTGATCCTTTCCCATCACAGCTCTGTCCTCTGTAGTTTCACCTCCTCCTGTTCTCCTTCACTATTCCCTGAGGGAATAATGCACAATAATCCCCAATTTAAGGAACTCTGCTTCTTAACTGCTTTAAGCAGATAACTCAGGGATACCCACCTCAGAAGCACGTGGCCTGGAAAAGGGCTCCTGGAGCCCTTGGGTTAAGCTGTTGTGCCACTTCCCATCCAGGTCAAAGTCTGGTTCCAGAACCGGAGGATCAAGTGGAGGAAGCAGAGCATGGAGCAGAAGGCGGCAAAGCTGTCACAGTTCGGGGTGATCCAGCCTGCGAGCGCCGACTCCACTGACAGCAAGGACCACGAGGAGGACCCCGTGGATGTGGAGCTTTGAGCAGCCGAGGAGACCGGGCTGCTTTTCGATGCCTGGGGACGTGTCTGGGCTGCTCTGGTCCAAGTGAGACTGATCTGAGAGCTGGAGCTACAGGACTAAACTGCAGCTGGCTGGAAGGAACCTCCTGAATTTCTTTGGCTGAATTTCTTTGGCTGCTGTTTGGTAGCCAAGTGCTGTAATTCCTGGGTCTTCATCACTTGGTGGCAGGTGATCTCCTGTTTGCTCACGAAGCACCAGGGCACACAGTTTCCAGCAGAAAGGCTGGGGTGACAATCTGCTGGTTTCTCTGGTGTAGGGGTGACAATCAGAGGGTTACTCTGCTGCTGGGGTGACAATCACAGGGTGACTGATGCTGGGGTGACAATCAGAGAGTCTGATGCTGGGCAGGCAATCGGATCTGTCTCTGATGGCTCTGAGCACAAGGGCATTTAAAACCAGGGTCACTCATGTTATGTGTGGCTGTGTGCCCTGCCCACTTCTTCCTCTCAACTTGACTGCCATGTTTGATGCTCAGCTCAGTCACAACCAGAATGCCCCAAACCGGGAAGCCCTTTGCCGCCACACTCCTGGACTCCTGGATGCGAGGAGCAGGGTCTGACCCTGCCCTGGAGCAGAAGTGCCTCCTCCCGGCAGTGCCTTGCTGTATCTGTGCCTTTTCCATGGCTCCCCAGAGCTGGCTCCAGCCCCGGGCGGTGTGTGTCCCCTGGCACTGCTGTCCTAGCCCAGGGTGTGTGTGTGTGTGTGTGTGTGCTGCTGCAGGGAGCCAGCCCAGGGCTGGAGCTGCAGGGCTGGAGCTGCAGTAAAAAGCAGCTCCAACACCTCAGCTGCTGCAGCAGACAGCCCCCTGCCCCGCGGCCAGATGTGCCACTGTGGCCCAGACACAGGCAGCTGCTCTGTTCTCTCCTCATTATCCCCCAGGTGCCCTGGGACACAGCACCTGCAGCGCTCCCAGCACATCTGGAGCAGCCCAATGCGGTTAACAGCTGGATTTTTGGGGGTGGGGAGGGCTTTGGGGGGCCAGGACTAAGGACTCAGGCTGTCACCTTGCCTTCCTATGGCTGCCCATCAGCTCAGGATAATTTATTCCATCTCTTTCTGACCTAGAACACTGTATATCACTTTACTCTTACATTGTTATTTATAGAAATACCTTTTTTTTGTTTCTTGCCTTAATACGTGTCACTTATTTATTTGCTTTGTCTCTTGGTAAAAATTGAGTTAATTTTAAAAAGAGATGGAATGAGTATAAAAACAAAAACCAGATGGAAAAATTTCCAAGTACTCATTATAATTTTCAATTGAAATTAGTAGGAAAAAAAAAAAAACCAAAAAACCCCCCCCAAATATATTTTCATCTTTCTCAAAAGAGTCTGAGGGTTTTTTTTCTTAATAAACTATTTTGGACAAAATATGTACTAAATATCTTTTTTTCAATTGATTGATGACTCCGTATCAAAGTGGATGAAGGGAGTTACTATCTCTGGGTTGGTTCCTGCTGAGATACAATTACATTTTCAGTAAGAGCAGTCATGCCTGGAGAGTATGGGGTGCTCAGGCTCCTGGAGAACAAGAACCTGTGTCTGCAGGTGGATGGGGCCAAACCTCTGCAGCTCCTGCTTATGCCAGCCTGAGGGGCTGGAGCGTGGCCAGGGCAGGGAATGGAGCTGGGAGGGGGCTGGAGAATTCATGAGGAGCTGGGAAGGGGCTGGAGAATTCCTGAGGGAGCTGGGAAGGGGCTGGAGAATTGCTGAGGAGCTGGGAAGGGGCTGGAGAATTCCTGAGGGAGCTGGGAAGGGGCTGGAGAATTGCTGAGGGAGCTGGGAAGGGGCTGGAGAATTCCTGAGGAGCTGGGAAGGGGCTGGAGAATTCCTGAGGAGCTGGGAAGGGGCTCAGCCTGGAGCACAGGAGGCTCAGGGGGCCCTTGTGGCTCTGCACAGCTCCTGCCAGGAGGGGACAGCCGGGGGGTCGGGCTCTGCTCCAGGGAACAGGGACAGGAGAGGAATCCCAGGATCACTGAGGCTGGAAATCCCTCCAAGGTTATTGAGCCCAAGCTGTGCCCGATCCCCCCTTGTCCCCAGCCCGGAGCTCTGAGTGCCACCTCCAGCCCTTCCTTGGATATCTTGGGATGGGGACTACAAACCTCCCTGGGCAGCGCCTTCCAATTCGCATTCCACCCTTTTCCATGAAGAAATCTCTGAGGAAATGGCCTCAGGTTGTGACAGGGGAGGTTTATATTGATGATGGGGAAAATTCATTCACAGGAAGGGCTGTGCAGCCCTGGCACAGCTGCAGTGGTGGAAACCCCATCCCTGGAGGGGTTTAAAAGCCGTGTGGATGTGGCACTTGGAGACATGGCTCAGTTGTGGCCTTGGCAGTGCCAGGGAACATTGGACTCGTTAGTCTTAGTGGGCTTTTCCCACATAAATATTCCATGAATCGCTGAGGATGTAATGGTGAGTGACGGCAGCATTGCCCCACCTGTGCCTTGTCCTTGTGGTCCCTGCCATGGGCACAGTGTGATGGAGCACAGCCTGCGCTGGCTCCACCAGCCCTGGATCCCACAGCACGGCCAGGGGACGTGGCCCTGGCAGCCTGTTTGTCCCTTGTCCCCCGGCCGGTGGCCGGAGCAGTGCCCATCCCTGCGGCCATGCCGTGGGTCAGCGGCCACTCCTGAGGCCATGCTCCAGCTGCTGGCCCGGGCACGGAGGTGGCAGCTCCCGCCTTGTCACCCGGTGTCGTGTCCCCGCCACGAGCCGACAGTGACATCTAGTGACACCAAATCACTGCCCAAAGCCCCGAACACGGAATCGTGCTGAATTCCCAACCCTGCTCCCGCCGCCTGGCCAGCGACGAGCGGGGCTGAGCCGTCAACCAGTAAATACAACCAAACACGCATTTCCGTGGACTCCAAGGCTTTGCAGCCCCCCATGCAGGAGGAAGCCAGGACAGAGTGGCCACAGTAGCGTGTTTTGAAGGCTTTTTTGGGGGAAGTCGAGCCACTTCGGGTGCGCAGGGCAGCGGGCGATGCCTCCTCTTTCCAGGAGGGGAGACCTCAAGTGAGGGGGGAACTTGTGCCTGACAGGGCTGTGACGGCTATTCCCCTATCGTTAAATAATAATAATTGACTGGGGAGAGGCAGCAAACTCCTGTACGATTTGGGGTGGCAGCGGGAGCGCCCCGGCCCTGTTTTGGGGTGTTTTGGCGGTGTTTTGGCGGTGTTTTCAGACGCTGGCCAGGGGCTGTGGAAGGGGGGCCAAGATGGCCGCCGGCCCCCGCGCCCCGCGGCTGAGGGGGGCGATGGCGAGCGCAGACCCCTGAGGGGCGCAGGGGGCGGGGGCGGAGGAAGAGGAGGAGGAGGAGGAGGAGGAAGAGGAAGAGTCGCTGCCCGGCGGGTCAGGGCGGGGAAGTCGCCGCCCGAAGATGGCGGCCGCGGCGGGGCCACACGCCGGGGCTGCGGCGGAGGCGCGGTTCATCAGCAGCGCCAAGGTGAGCAGCCCGCGGTCTCCCCTCCGTGAGGGGCCCTCCCTTCCCGCCCTGCCCGGGGGGCGCAGCGAGTAGAAGCCCGCAGGGATGGAGGGCATGGAGGGATTCCCTCAGCTCCCGGGTATGACTCGGCTTCGGGCGCGTCCCTGACCCGCGGCTGTCCCTCGGCAGGGAAAGGGCTTGTTCGCCACCAGAAACATCCGCAAAGGGGAAACAGTCTTCGTGGAGAGGCCGGTGGTGTCATCCCAGTTCCTCTGGAATGCCCTGTACAACTACCGAGGTGAGCGGCTGGCGCTGGTAGCACGTCCCCATCCCTGTCCCCTGTCCCGGTGGGGTGACCGGGGGACCGCAGAGATACCGAGAGAAGGGTTTGGGTTTGGCTTAGCACCTCTAGAAAGGTGGCCCTGCTGCCTTTTCTGCCTTTGCACCAAACTGTTGACAAGTTCAGATGCCATCTGAGGAATGGTGACTTCCCTCAGCTCTGGAGGAATGTGCCAGGTGCCACCATAGAATCTTGGAATGGGTTGGGTTGGAAGGGGCCTTAAAGATCCTATTCCATCCCTAGCATGGGCAGGGACGCCTTGTCCTAGCCCAGGTTGCTCCAAACCCCATCCCCTTGTTCCTCTCTGGTGTTGGTACCACTTGTGTTGCTTTGCCCTGGGTTTTGGTCCCTTTGCTTTCCAAAGGCTTTTCTGTGCCATCCATCCCTCCATCCATCCCTCCACCCTTCCTGTGTCCCACAGCCTGTGATCACTGCCTGCGGGCGCTGGAGACGGCGGAGGAGAACGCCCAGCGCCTGCTGGGGAACAGCTCACTGGTGCTGCCTCACCCGGAGCAGTGCAGCATCCGGAAAGACCTGCACCAGCAGTGTCCCCGCTGCCAGGTACGGGACTGCCAGGAGGGACCGTGCTCTCCTTGGGATCCTTGAGTCCTTCCCATCCAGCCGGGTTCTTGTGCTGTCTGCCTTTCCATGCTGTGGGCCAAAGAGCCAGGGTTCTGCTGGTCAGGGAGGGGGCACAGCTGGCTCAGCTGGATCTAGGAGCCCCTTTCCTGCTGCCACAGCCAATGCCAGCGCTGTCCCCTCGCTCTAGGTGACGTACTGCAGTGCAGAATGCAGGCAGGCAGCTCTGGAGCAGTACCACCAGGTGCTCTGCCTCGGCCCGTCCCGGGACGACCCCACGCACCCCCTCAACAAGCTGCAGGAGGCATGGAGGTAGGGCCTGACCCGCCTGTGGCTCCACGGGCAAGGGAGGTGGCTCTCCTGGGCTGGCTCCTTGCTGTGCATCCCTGCACAAGGAGGCTGGAGGGTGGGGGTGGCCGTGGGACACTGCCCAGCTCTTTCTCCTGGTGGGCTGTTGTGATGTTGGCAGCCCAGGGGTTTGGACACACAGCTGAGCACTCCTTATTTTTCTCCCAGTAAAGAGCTACAAAGTGCTGAGCTATGCACATCCCTCACTCCTGCGGTTTTATGGTGCTCCTGCAGATCTCCAGCCTCTGGGAGATCCTCCTTGTGGCATCTCATGGGCCCATTTCTGTCTCTGCTTTCAAAAAAAATGGTTCCAGAGGGGATAAGCAACATCCCTTACCCAAATCTTGTCCCAAGCCCCAGCAGAGTGAGGAGGATGGAGAGGGATTGTTTGTATGGGTGGAGCAGGAAGGTGGGTGCAGGTTTCTCCCCACACAGCAATGCTGCACTGACTCCTTTGGTGTGCTGGATCAGTGCAGGCCTGTCCACACCTATGGCAGCTCTTCTGCCTCCCTCCAGCTTTTCATTCCCATGCCAGTCCTGATCTGCTCATCTCTTCTCCATTTTAATCCCACAGAAACATGCATTATCCCCCCGAGACCTCCAGCATCATGCTGATGGCCAGAATGGTCGCCACCATCAAACAGGTATACTGGGTGGTTTTGTTATCCCATTGTGGATGTTATTCCCAAGGCTCTGTTCCTTGGCCTGGCTTTCTCAGCATTTATTCTGACAATCCTCCCTCTGTCTGTGCTGGGGAGGAGAGAGGTGTTGGTGCAATGCCTCTGCTTGATTCTTTTGTCAGGCTAAAGACAAGGAGTGGTGGATCAAGGCCTTCTCCCAGTTCTGCAACAAGACAGCAAATGAAGAAGAGGAGATTGTGCACAAGCTGCTGGGGGACAAATTTAAGGTAAGACCTAGCAGCTCTTCAATCCTTGAGCCTTCCTTCTCCTTCCTGTGTCTGAGCCCAGAGATGCAAAAGCCTCATTATAGCAGGGCTAGAAAACACTGGAAACTCCAGGCTAAAAGGGAGGGCCCTGACAGTGAGGAAGTGGTTGCTTAGGGGATTTTGGCCTTGTGATGCTTCCGTGGGATATACTGCTCCTTCCCGTGGGGGAGATGTTCCTGCTGTGGGCTGGGACAGCGTGATATTTAGCTGCTGAGTGGGTGGCTTTTGCTGCTAAAATGGGTGGATTTCACAGCTGTGAGGGCAGCAGCCTCCAGCCATGCAGGGCAGGCCAGGGAGCCCAAATCCTTCTGGAACCTCTGGGCTGGGCTCAGCCTCAGCCCGGGGCTGGCACCCACAGCAACCCCACCCTGACCGTGCTCTGTGTCCTGCCAGGGCCAGCTGGAGCTGCTGCGCTTGCTCTTCACCGAAGCCCTTTATGATGAATATCTCAGCAGGGTGAGTGGATCTGCCTCCCAGATAGCCCAGGATTGGCCAGGGCTTTCCCTGGGACTCTGCTGGTTCCTTGCTTCCCCCAAAGCTCCCTGTGGCATTTGAAGCATTGCAGTGAGGTGATCCTGCAGGCTGCCTGGCCTCAGGTCCTTTGTCTGTCCCTCCTGCAGTGGTTCACTCCAGAAGGCTTTCGATCCCTCTTTGCCCTCGTCGGGACCAACGGCCAAGGCATAGGAACCAGGTAATGGGGCTATGTGGGTGCTCCTTGCAGGCAGTGGAGATGTGGAATGTGAATGGCTGGGTGAGGCAGACTTAAAGAAACCTTCATCTTGGCTGTGTCCAACCCTTTCACATCCCTCTGCCAGACCTTGGCTGCTCAGAGTCACCTTGGATCTCCTCTGTGAGGTCTCACTGTGTGCTGACAGCACTGTGGGACTGTAAAAATGTCCTGTTTCTGACAGCACTGTGGCACTGTGACAGTTCCCACTGCTCCCCTAGCACTATGGCACTGTGACAGTGTCCCACTGCTCCCCAACAGCACTATGGCACTGTGACAGTGTCCCACTGCTCCCCAACAGCACTGTGGCACTGTGACAGTTTCCACTGCTCCCCCAGCTCTGTGGCACTGTGACAGTGTCCCACTGCTCCCCCAGCTCTGTGGCACTGTAACAGTGTCCCACTGCTCCCCCAGCTCTGTGGCACTGTGACATGTGTGACATGTCCCCTGTTTCCCCAGCTCCCTGAGCCAGTGGGTACACGCGTGCGATGCGCTGGACCTGCCCATGCTGCAGCGGGAGGAGCTGGACGCCTTCATCGACCAGCTCTACAAGGACATTGAGAAGGGTGAGGCTCTGAGAGTGCAGGGACAGGGCAGGCAGCCTCGGGATATGAATGTTTGTCCTCCATCCCCTCCCAATGGGAGGGAAAGTCTTGGGAAATCACCCTGCAGCACCCAGGCCGTGCTGGCTGTGGGTGTTCCGTGTTGATGGATGTTCCTTCGTGGTTGTGTGTGGAAGAGCTGGAATGGACCATGCCAAGCTCTAATGGCTCTCTCTGTGCTGCAGAGTCGGGAGAGTTCCTCAACTGCGAGGGATCAGGGCTCTACGTGCTGCAGAGCTGCTGTAAGTAACACAAGGAGTGGGAGGAAAACCAGTAGTGAGGAGGGAAATGTCCTGTGCTAGGCTGGCTCACCTCTTCCTCTGGAGAAAGGGGTTTGTACTTGCCATCTGTGGGATGGGGTGGATGGGATGGGTCCTGCTCTCAGTGTTCCCTGGCACTTTGCCCAGCTGTGGAATGGCCAGTCCTGCCTAGGATGCACTCAGATGCACTCAGATATGATGTGGTTCCAGGAGTCACACAGGCATTTAGCAGAGATTGTATTGCCCATAGGTAACCACAGTTGCATCCCCAATGCTGAGACATCCTTCCCAGAAAACAACTTCCTCCTGCATCTCACTGCTCTGGAGGACATCGAAGCAGGAGAGGTGAGACAGCAGGGCTTGGGTTGACCTGAGGCATCACCTTGGCATCATCCCTGTGTCCCCTACATCCTCCATGGACCCCAACCCCAAATCCTCCTGTGTCCTGTATCATCTTGGCAGAGGAATTCAGTCCCTATCCCGTGTAGGGGCTGCCAAACCCCCTGTTTCTGCCTGATTCTGAGAGGGACTGGGGCAAATCCTGCTGCTTTGGGATCATGGGGAGCCATTCTGAGCCCTGCCCATTTCTGTTTGCTGCCAGGAAATCTGCATCAGTTACTTAGATTGCTGTCAGAGGGAGCGGAGCAGACACAGCCGCAACAAGATACTCAGGTAGGGGCTGCCTGGAGCTACCTGGGGGGGACCTCACACCCCTTGACACCCCAAACAGTCCTTCAGGGCAGCACCCCCACCCCGGGGCTGTGTGTGCCTTGGGGTGTGGCTGTGCACAGGCTGCTGTGAACTTCAGTGGGCTCTTGGCAGGGGGTGTGTGCAGCCCGTGGTGTTTCTGGTGCTTCAAGCTCCTTGTAATGTGTTGTAGGATTTGGGTTCCCCTCTCTCTCTGCAGGCTTACACCTGCAGACCCTTCCTTTTCCTTCTCTGTCCTTCAAGGGTAGAGGTTGCTGCTGGGGGTCACTGTCCCCTGTCCCATCACCCCTGTGGGGCTGAGAAATCCCCCTCTTCACCCGGGGTACCTTTACCCTGCCTGATCCAGCAGGATGGACCCCCCAAACTCCTGGGTCTGACACGTTTAGCCCCTTCCTGGCTGTTCTCTTCCTGACCCCTGCCCAGCAGCAGTGTGGGAGTGTACCTGTCTCCACACCATCCCTCTGTCTCCTGCCTGCCCACCTGCCAGGGAGAACTACTTGTTCACCTGCTCGTGTCCCAAGTGCCTCGCACAAGCCGACGATGCCGACGTGACGTCGGACGAAGAGGAGGAGGGCGAAGGAGAGACGGACGATGCAGAGCTGGAGGATGAGATGACTGATGTGTGATCCTGGTCCCGGGCGAGAGGAGAGGGAAGGGATGGGACGGGAAGGGAAGAGCCTGGAGGCTCCTCCAAGAGGCAGCAGCTTTAATTTAGAACAGGGTTGTGTTGTGGGGTCGGGTGGGCACCGCGTGCCGAGGTGCCGGAGCGGGGCAGCCGGGAGCCGGAGGCAGGCCCTGCTCCCACCTGTCCGTGTTGTCCCTGTGCGTGTGTGTGTGTGTGTCAGGCTGTCCCTGTCCTCCCTGTGAGGACAAGCTGTGAGCCGGTGGCCCTCCAGCACATCCCAGTTCCCAGTGGGGCTGGCTGGTGCTTGCAGGGGAGGCTGGAGGAGAGTGGGATCCAGCCAGCCCCTGGGACACCACGCTGTCACCTGTGAGGTCGCTCCGCTGTGTCTGTGCAGGCTGTGGATGTGGAGGAGCTTGTCCTTCCCACCCTGCAGTGACGAGGGCAATGTGTGTGTGTGTCCGTGTGTCTGTGCACGAGGGTACTATTTAATGTCTATATTAGCACTATCTACACCCTATGGAGCTGGGGCCCTTATATATCCTCATTCCATGCCTTGGCCAGCAGTGAGGGGCAGCAGGATCTTGCAGGGGATGCCCTGGAGAGTGGCCCAGAGCTCGAGTCCAGAGGGAGAGCAGAGCAGACCCTGCAGAGACCTCCTTCCCAGCTCAGCCCATCCTTCCTGTGACACAGAGCCCCGGGCAGAGACTGCAGGAGCGTGTGGGGATGGAGAATGGCCAGGAGCTGGCATGGGTTGTGGTGTCATCCCAAACCCAGAAGACACTTAGGGTTCTGTAGGGAGGGAGTTGTCCCTCCCTTCAGCTGGCCGTGGGACAAGGATGTGCCCGGGGATGCAGCAAGTATGCTCCCACATGGAGATGTACCAGCACAGAGTGGCCCCACTGGACATCCCCTTGTCATCCATCCCATGTGCCACCCTCAAGGCCACACCATGCAGCAGTGTCCCTGTGTGCAGACCATGTGGCTGGAGAGACCACGGCTCCAAGTGAGACAGGCAACAGGTCAGGGATGCACCCAGGGTTATTTCCTTCCTTCACGGATTTTGGGGAGTTGTGTTCCTGCCGCCGTGGCAGCTGGATTGTGGGACTGAGGATGGCACACCTGTGGCACTGCCATCACCGCCAGCCCTGCCTCCCACTGCTTGTCCCCAGCCGTCCCGGAGCCACATCCCCTTCAGTGTTCCTAATAAATCAAGACTGGTGACAGCTGGGGACCTGTGCTTTGTATTGCTGGGTGCTGAGTGTGCTGTGACCCAGGGGCTGCTGCTGTGAGGACACAGGGCTGAGGGAACAGACACCTGTGCAAGTGTGGGCTCTGGATCTGTGACCAGCCCACCCCTGCTGGAGCCTATGTCCCATGCGGCTCTGACTGAGCCCTGCCCCAGCTGCAGGAGGTATTTGGAAAATTTTACTAGGAAAAAATTTGAGGATGAGATTTATCCCAACATCTGCTGACTGCTGGAAATAAAAGAGAAACTTCCCTTTCTCTAAAACTTACTCAGACTTCATTAGCTCAGACAAAAATATACAGACATCAGGTGAGCCGTGCTGGTACAGACCAAGCCTGTATCGCTCTCCCCCCACCCCTGCCAGTCCTGCATTCCTCCAAATCAGCAGCACAATGTCAAATGTTTCCAGGGAAGTGCTGGCCTGCTCTGGGCCCTCACCTCCCTGCCACACAGTCACAGCTCGGTGCCTGGCTCAAGGTTCCCCCTGGCACTGGTGTTTGCCCTTGGCCACGCACTGGTGCCAGCAGAAAGATCTCCCTGTGGCCGAATCCAGCGGGATCTCTGGAGCATGTTGGGATCCTTTCCTCAAACCTGGTCCTTAGGGCAAGATCCTGGGATGCACCAGGAAGTCCTCGATCCACCACAGCCTTTAGCTGCTACCAGAAGGTCCAGGGGGGCTGCATCATCTCGTAGGTGGGAATGCTGGTGACGTTGACAGGAATGGAGATGACGGCCCAGGGGAGCCCGTGCTGCTCCAGGGAGCGCCTGATCATGTACCTGGGGGGATGGAGGGGTGACAGCTGTTCCCAAGCTGCCAGGGCTGGGAGAGTGCAGCCAGACCCAGCACAAACCACCACCCAGCTCCAACTGCCTGCTCACCAGGACTGAATCCATGCCAAATGTGGCTCCCAAAGCCCGGCAGGGCCACCTGGGACCTCCCTGCTGTGAGGGACAAGGCTGTCCCTCGGCCATTCCCGTGAGGCGTCCCACCCTGGGAAGGCAGCCCGGGCACGTACCCGTCCCTGCCCAGCAGGAAGAGCGCGGGGATGTCGGCCGTGCGCCGGGAGCTGTCCTGGATCATCTCGATGTAGAAGCTGTCATTGTCATAGGCGTTGTCAGCGATGATGACGGCCCGCCCGCCGTGCTCCTGGATCACTCGTGTCTTGGACAGGAACGAGCAGCCCCTGTGGCACAGAGGGACCACACTGTCACCAACTGCGGTGGCCACAGGTAGCTCCAGAGCCTGCAGCTGCCAGAGCTGGCCTGGAGACAGCCAAACTAGGGATTGTCTCCCTGATTCCACACCTCCTCCAAACCCTGCTCCTCTGAGTCCGATTTTAGGTACAAGCCACCCACAGTCCTAAAAGAAATGAAATGAAATGAAATTCGGAATGGTTTGGGTTGGAATAGACCTTAAAGCTCATTCAGTGCCACCCCTGCCATGGCAGGGACACTTTCCAGTGTCCCAGGGTGCTCCAAGCTCCAATGTCCAGCCTGGCCTTGGACACCTCCAGGGATATGAGGCATCCAGAATTTCTTTGGGCAACCTGTGCCAGGGCCTCACCACTCACGGAGAAGAGTTTCTTTGCCACTGTCTAATCTAAACCTACTCTCTCAGTCTGAACCCAGACAGCATTTTTTCTACCTTACCACAGGCTGAAAAATACAAGATGCAATTCTCCAGGCTAGGAACACCCTCACATTTTCCTGGTTTATCTCTGTGGGGAAAGGCACAGGCGATGGGGAGATGTGGTCAGTGCTCCTCTCCTGCCCAGCAGGGTCCCCCAGCAGCTGCCAGACGTACCCCCTCTCCACCAAGGCGATCTGGTCCTGGATGAAGACCCCATTGTTCAGCTCTCCACAGGCCTCCGGGGGATCCGCCGGCACCAGGTGGATCTGGTCGTACCTTGTGTTCTCCGAGGAGACAGGCAGGGGTGAGCCGGGCCTGGAGCTGCTCCCCCGCCCCAGCCCTGCCCACCTGGGCTGTCCCACACCCTGCTCATCCCTCGGGGGGCTGCTTGGGGGAGATTTTGGGCTCCCAGGTTCAGGGACGCTCAGACCCAGCCCTGGGGCCAGTCCCCACCTCTGGAATCCTGCTGAGGCCAAGGACGCTTGTGGAAGAGCAATGAGCTACATTTTAACGAAAACCCCAAAGCACCGAGTCCCACCAAGGAGCAATACTGGGATGGAGGGACCCAAAGTGGCAAATTCAGTGTTTAATACTTACAAACACGCCACCGAAGTCCTTGGCTGGGGTGGCAGTGAAGATGTAGCGGATGTCTCCGGGGCTCAGCACTTGGAAGTACAAATACTCATGGATGCGTAATCCTGGGGGTGAAAGGACAGAGCTGAGGCAAGGGAAACTAAGGGCAAAGTCCCTGAAAAAAGGGGAAAAGTCCCAGTTATCACTCCTGAAGCACAGAGAACAGGCCCTCCAGCAGTGCCAAATCCTGACTGGGCTCAGGACTCAAAATGCCCCAAAGGTTTTGGGGTGTTCCAAGGGCAGATGTGGCAGTTCGCAGGGGCTGAGAGGGAATGGGGGCGAGAAAAGCACTGGGACTGGGGTGCTAAAGGGAAAATGCAGCTGGAGCATGGAGGGGAGAGGGGTGCTAGGCACCCAGACCAAGGGGAACACAGGGGAAACCCAGCAGGATCACAAATGGGAGCGAAAATGCACTTGGATTAGGATGCAGCAGGAAATGCACTGGAGCTGGGGCGCAGTGATGGGAAATGTACCTGGATCAGAGGGGAAATCCAAGGGGCTCAGAGCCCCCGGAGAGGAAATGCTGCTGGACTGGGGTGCTGGGTGGGCAAATGCAACTAGATCGAGCTGCACCGAGGGAATTGCACCAGGATGGGGATGCAGGAGGGGAAATACACCCATGAAAGGATGTAGGAAAGGAAATGCATCCGGATTGGGGTGCAGGAGGCAAAATGCACCTGGATCGGGATGTAGGAGGAGAAACGCGATTAGGTGGGGGCACACCGAGGGGAAATGTTCCCGAAATCTGATACGGGTGCAGGAGAGGAACCGCAGCGGGCCGGGAGGGGAAACACACCGGGAGAGAGACAGGAGGGGAAATACACCGGGATACAGACACAGGAGGGGAAATACACCGGGATACAGACACAGGAGGGGAAATACACCGGGATACAGACACAGGAGGGGAAATACACCGGGATACAGACACAGGAGGGGAAGTACACCGGGATCACGGTGCGCCGAGCGGGGAGGCCGCCGGCCCGGGATGCCTGGGGTGTGTGCGCGGTCCGGGTGCGGGGCCCGGTGGTGGCGGCGCGGCCCGGGCGCTGTCCCCGCTCCGTGCCCCCCTCCGTCCCTCACTCACCGCGGGCCGGCCAGCAGCAGACGCAGAGCCAGAGCCAGAGCCAGAGCAGCATGGCTGCGCCACGCCCCGCCCACCAGCCCGCCCCGCGCTCCCCATTGGCGGATGATCTTACCGCTCTCCTGCCTATTGGTCTGCGCCGCCATCAATCACGCGCGAGCCGGCGCGGGCAGCTCGCTGTCACCGCGGTGCTCGCTGCCAAATAGTGCTCCATTCCATTTCCGCACTCTGCGATCCCTCTTCCCTCCCTGCCAAATTGTGCTCCCACCCCCGGCCCGCCCCCGGGAAGGTTCTGGGCGTGCGCGGTGCATTGTGGGGGCCGGGAGCGAGCAGCCGCCGCGATGATGGTGAGTGAGTGCTCCGCGCCATCCGCCGCCATCCGCCGCCATCCGCCGCCGTCCCCGCGTCCCGCCGCGCTGCCCGGGCCGCAGGGCCCCCGCTGGTCCCCAGGGAGCGGCCGTGGCGGGTCGCGGGGATGGGAGCGGGCAGCCCCGAGCTCCATCCCGCTCCGCAGCCTCCGCCCGGCCCGGCCCGGCCCGGCTCTGGCCCCGGCTCGGCGCCGCTGCCCTCCGGCTCCCAGCCCCGCGGTGATGCGGGAGGTGTGTCCAGCCTGATTTCCCTGGGGACAAACGGCTCCTTTTCCCTTGCGGTTCCTGCTCTGCTGGGTGTGGGCGAAAGCTGTGCGTTTCCTTCCACAGAATCTTTCCAGGTTTCGGGGATCACAGAATAGTCAGGGCGGGAGATCACTCCGTTCGGCCCCCTGCCCAGGCAGGGTCCCTGGGGCAGGTGACACAGGGACGTGTCCAGGTGGGATTGGGATGACTCCGGGGACACTCCAGGCCCTCCCTGTGCAGCTGTCCCAGGGCTCTGTCACCCTCCACGGCAAGAAGTTCTTCCTCACGTTGAGGTGAAGCTTCCTGTGTTTTATGTCCTGTTACTGGGCATCACCAAAAGTCTGGCACCAACCTCTTGGCACTGCCCCGGAGAGATTGGAATGGATTGATGGGATCCCTCTCAGCATTCCCTTCTGCAGCCTAAGCAGGCCCAGCTCCTCATGGGAGAGATGCTCTGAGCCCAAGGATGTTCTTTGTGCCCATCACTGAACCCTCTGCAGCAGCTCCTTTTCTTGTGCCTGTGACCCCTCAGGGCACCAAGCACAGCTTAGTTCTGCTCTGTGCCTGCTGGCAGCTCTTCTGAGCCAGTGCATCCCAGATTTGGGCAATGTTTGGGCTTTGCCTGAGCTCTGCCTGTGGGATGCTTGCAGCACTCATGGAATGGTTTGGGTTGGAGAGACCTTAAATCCCACCCAGTGCCACCCCTGCCATGGCAGGGACACCTCCCACTGTCCCAGGCTGCTCCAGCCCCAATCTCCAGCCTGGCCTTGGGCACTGCCAGGGATCCAGGGGCAGCCACAGCTGCTCTGGTGCTCCCACCACCCAGATTTGTTTGGTTCCTCACTGTCTCTGTAATTCCTGCATGCTCTGTCTCCTCCAGGCCAGCTTCAGATCAGAACTTCAGTGGTTCTGCCCCAAAGATCCCCCGTTATTTTTGGGACGGTTCTGTGTGTCCCTGGGCCTGTGGTGGAGCAGTTGTGAATTCCCAGTGCTGTGGGAGCAGTGGAAAGCAGCTGGGTGGCGTGGGGCAGAGGAATTACAACGAGGCTGTTTTTTTGGCCCTGTTCCTGCACACTCCTGCCTTCTGGGCCGTCAGGAGCGCGCCGCGGGTTGTCGGGGTCGGGATAACAGCCGTGCTGTGCTCCTGCCTGCAGCCAACGCCGGTTATCCTGCTGAAGGAGGGCACGGACACCTCGCAGGGCATCCCGCAGCTGGTCAGCAACATCAACGCGTGCCAGGTGATCGCCGAGGCCGTGCGCACCACGCTGGGCCCGCGCGGCATGGACAAGCTCATCGTGGACGATCGCGGTACGGCCTGTTGGCTGGGCGTCAGCTAAACCCACCTGGCATCCGGGGCAGCCCCTGCAGCCTCAGCCCCTGCCGAGCTCTGAGTTCTGCAGCGCTGTCTCGGTGTCGCTAGAACGCCTGGTGTCCCCTGCAGGAGGCAGGACGATTGGCAGTCCGGCCTGAGGATTCCGATCGCGCCCCAGGGGCACCTGCGGGGATGCAGAGTCAGGGGGATGTGATGCCTTGAGAAGGCTGACCTAGAACAGAGACTAGATGGACTTAAAGAGTAAAGCAGGGATTTATTAAAATGGTATCCTCGATGGATGCACCTTGGGCAGCACAAGAGACCAGCCAGGGCTGCACCCAAGATGAACCAAAATGGTCCCAAAATGAACCCAAGGTGAACCAAAATGGTCCCAAAATGAACCCAAGGTGAACCAAAATGGTCCCAAAATGAACCCAAGGTGAACCAAAATGGTCCCAAAATGCACCCAAGGTGAACCAAAATGGTCCCAAAATGCACGAGCGCTCACGGGGTCTCTCCCTGGGATCAGCTCTGCTCCATTTGAAGATTGCAGTGCATTGTCCAATTCCAGCTTTAGGTTATAAAGTCTTATCCTGCTTTTTTTTTTCTCTCTTCATTCTGCTGTTGTTTGTGCTCTTGGGCCTGAGATTTGGATCACTTGTCCTTGGTCCCAGCTGGAGCAGGAATTGTTTTGTCTCCCTGCTCTGTGCACAGAGCTCACCATCCCCTGATAGGAGCCCAGACCCACACACTGAAGTAGCACAAAATCTGAAAAATATCAAACTAAAACCTGAGGCATCAGTTGGATGTATCCAGTGTAAGTCTGTGCCAGACAGGAGAGGCAGAGAGGCTTGAACCTGTCTTCAGGTATTTTTGGTCATCTCTGTTTTTAAATGAGGCTCATGATACCTCTGGAGTTACTCAGCAATTGTGGCTGAGTGTTAAGCTGTGAGGTCAGTGGATGTTCCTGGGTTAATTTTTAATTTTTTTTTTTTTTGGAGGGATTTAAGAGATTAGCTTTGCCATCATTCTGAAGACTTGCATGAAGTCACCAAACTAATTTGTTATTATTTTTGTTACTGAAGGGTGGAGGGAAAAGGCTTAGTATTGTCTTTAAATAGTTTTTATAGATAGGAACTGTAATAAATCCTTGTTCAAAAGGATAATTGGATTTAACTTTCTCCTATGATAACTAATATGATTTCTAGGCTTTTTGTTCATGAGAGTCTCCTGAATATGGTTTTATCTGTCTGGGGAGGCCTTTGAGAGGAGGGAAATGAATTCCAAGCCTTTGTTGGTGTGGAAAGTTGTTCAGCTCTCAGGCTGACTTGACTGAACCTGCCCCACAAATGGGCTGACAGGACTCAGTTCTGGTGGAGCAGAGGAACCTGCTGAGATCTCCTGAGAGCCCCCAGAGACAGGGCTTTGCCCCTGCTAGTGTAAAGCTGCCTTTAACTTCTTTTCCTCCATCAACCGCAGGCAAAGCCACCATCTCCAACGACGGGGCCACCATCCTGAAGCTGCTGGACGTTGTCCACCCGGCCGCGAAGACCTTGGTGGACATCGCCAAGTCCCAGGACGCCGAGGTGGGAGGGGAGCCTGGCTGGGCCTGGGGTGGAACACGGGGCAGCCTGAGTGGCAGTGCTGCCCTGGGCTCAGTGTTAGCTGGTGGGAATTGCTCTTGAAGTGCTGGGGTTTATTCTGCCTGCTCTGGAGCCAGGCTGGAGAGCTGGGAATGTTACCTGGAGAAGGGAAGGCTCCAGGCAGAGCTCAGAGCCCCTGGCAGGGCCTGGAGGGGCTCCAGGAGAGCTGCAGAGGGACTGGGGACAAGGCCTGCAGGGACAGCACACAGGGAATGGCTCCCACTGGCAAAGGGCAGATTGGGCTGGGATCTTGGTAAGGAATTCCTGCCTGGGAGGGTGGGCAGGGGCTGGGCTGGAATTCCCAGAGCAGCTGGGGCTGCCCCTGCATCCCTGGCAGTGCCCAAGGCCAGGTTGAACGGGGCTTGGAGCAGCCTGGGATGGCAGAAGGTGTCCCTGCCATGGCAGAGAGTGGCACTGGGTGGACTTTGAGGTTCCTTCCCACCCAGACCACTCTGAGTCACTGAGGAATTCAGCCACAAATCTGTGAGTGAAGAAAATCCTGAGCTCTGCTTTCCCTGGAAGCTCTGGAGTGCTTTTGCAGCTGCTCTCAGGAGGTGTCTGCAGCGTGGGGGTGGCACAGCGTGGGGGTGACAGTGTCCCCTGTCCCTGCAGGTGGGTGATGGCACCACGTCCGTGACCCTGCTGGCAGCTGAGTTCCTGAAGCAGGTGAAGCCCTACGTGGAGGAGGGGCTCCATCCCCAGATCATCATCCGCGCCTTCCGCACGGCCACGCAGCTGGTGAGGCACGGCAGGGACAGGACACCCTGCCAGGGAAAACCCTGGGAATGGGCTGGGGAGTGCCAGCAGCCATCTCCTGCTGCCTCCCTGCCAGCAGCACTGCCTCTCCTGTGCCAGGCCTGCTGTTAGCAGTCCATACCTCTGGAGTGCTGTCACCTCCTTTGGGTTTTTTCCCAGGAAAAAATGTAAAAACTCATTTCTCATTCTCCTGCTCCTTCTGTTTTCTGGTTCTTAGTAACCTGTGTGTCTCCTAGAGCCTGTTGGTCCCATTAAGCTGATTTTTGGAGGTTCACTCCTCAATAGCCCTTTGATTTCCAGGGTCTCTGCTGAAAACAGAAGCAGCAGAGCAGCTCTGAGCCTCCCCCCACTCCTCATAATTGGTGTATTCCTTAGAATTACTGCGCTGGCAGGGGTGGAATAACTTAAACATTTGGAACTTCAGTGACGTTGGTGCAGAGAACAAAAGATAAAATACAAAGAGAGAGGTTGGAGGTCTCACCAGCTCGGGAGCATAAATCATTAATCCAGCTGTTGCCTTTTTGCCAGGCTGTGAACAAGATCAAAGACATCGCTGTCTCCGTGAAGAAGGAGGATAAAGAGTAAGTCTCCCTTGGAGGTGACCTGGTTGTGTTCTGGGCTCCAGCTGACTGCTCTGAGGGTGCTCCTGGGTTCTGTGGCTCTGGCTGACATCTCCAGGTGTGACCTGCAGTTGCAGCCCCACACGGGGGTTATTCCCAGTTTCCCTGGAATTTCCTGTTCCCCCAGGGCAGTGCTGTGCTCCCACGTGGCTGCAGGGATGATGTAGGGCAGTGTCTCCCAGTGCTCATGGAGGAAGCTGGGCACCAAAATAAGTGGCCTGATTTCTTTTTTGCAGCGGTGCAGTCTTGGAGCTCTTGCTGCAGTCAGTGGCAGTGTTAAATCTCAGCAGTTCCCTGAGGATCAGATCCCCTTTTAGCTGTCACACACCAAGGTAGATAGCTCATAGCAGTGATCCCTTCAGCTCAGGTGAGAATACTGGAGTTCCTTTTCTCCCTGGATTTTTAAGCTCTTGACCACTTGACCTTGCTGATACCTGCAGTTAATTAGAAGTATTTCAACTTCATAAGCATCTTGAATAAACCAAAATGGGTTGTCCAAACCAAATTCTAAAAACATGCTGGGAAAAAACCCAAATGTGGTCTTGTGATGAGAAATAGAGTTGTTCCCGTGGGGAACAGAGCCTGGCAGCTGGATCCACATCTCCCTGTGTCACCCACTGCTGCACATGTACTGCCTGAGTTAGTAGTTCAGGGAATGTGCTGCCCTTAGAGGGTTCCAGAAACATCTTCCTGCCTCGGGATGAAGGAGAGCACCTGCTCTTTTCTGATTTTAGGTGCATGAAAGCTGATCAGCCTCGTGCTGGGCTGATGCTTGAGCTCTAAAAAGGAGACTGGGATTTCTCTGTCTGGGATTTGTGCCTTGTTCTCCCCATGGACACGAGGGAGCTGATCTTTGCCTCTGTCAGAGAGGATTTTGGGCCCTTCATGACAAGACCCTGAGGGGCTGGAGCGTGTCCAGGACAGGGGCAGAGCTGGGAAGGGGCTGGAGAATTCCTGAGGAGCTGGGAAGGGGCTGGAGAATCCCTGAGGAGCTGGGAAGGGGCTGGAGAATTGCTGAGGAGCTGGGAAGGGGCTCAGCCTGGAGCACAGGAGGCTCAGGGGGACCTTGTGGCTCTGCACAGCTCCTGCCAGGAGGGGACAGCCGGGGGGTCGGGCTCTGCTCCAGGGAACAGGGACAGGAGCAGAGGGAACGGCCTCGGGGGAGCCTCAGGGTGGGCACTGGGAAATTCCTCATGGAAAGGGCAGGGGGTGGAGTGCCCATCCCTGGTGGGATTTCAGAGCCCTGTGGATGTGGCACTTGGGGACCTGGGGCAGTGGTGGCCTTGGCAGTGATGGACTGAATGATCCTAAAGGTGTTTTCCAGGTTAAACCTGTGATTAGCAAAGCCACATACAGTGTTTGGGACTTATGAAAAGGTCTGGCAGGTGACCAAACCTTTGTTTTTCCTTTCCCTTTCTGCAGTGAGCAGAGGAGTCTCCTGGAAAAGTGTGCAGCCACAGCCCTGAGCTCCAAGCTCATCTCCCAGAGCAAGGAGTTTTTCTCCAAGATGGTGGTAGATGCTGTGATGATGTTGGATGACTTGTTGCAGCTCAAGATGATCGGGATAAAGAAGGTGCAAGGAGGAGCTTTGGAAGTAAGTGCTGGAACCTTCCTGAAGGGGTGGGAGACAGGGATCCCAGCTCTGATGGTGGCTTGGCTCTAGCAGAAGTGCAGCCTGGCTTGACCTGGCTGTTGGGGAATTCCCAAAGTGGAACAAAGCTGTTGGTGTGAGGAGGAAGCTTAGCAGGGTTTCTTTTCCACAGGTAGAGTTTCTGGGTTTTGAGCTAAATACACTCTTCACCTCAGTGCAGCAAAGTTCTTACTGATGAAATTCCATCTCTCTCTCCACAAATATTTTTTTTTTCTTTGTTGGTAGTCTTTGTTTCTTCTGGATCCAAAAGTCCTGGTTGCATGTAGGATTACTGGGTTGGGAAAAATGCAAGGCAAACCTCATGGAGCTGATGTAGTGGTGGGCATGGCAGGTGGGATGTGTGGTTTATGCCTCAGTGCTGGAGAACCTGTTGTGTCTGGGACTGCACCTGGATATGTGGTAGGGAATTGATCCTGGCTGTGGGACTGCCCCTGTGGAGAGGGAGATTCAGATCCTGGTTTCTTCACCCAGGAAATTGAGGAGCTCATGCCAGGGAATGGTTTTGGACAGGGCTGTCCTGCTGCAGAAAATCCAGGAGGTGGTGATGGAACTTGGGAAGACAAACCAGAGCAAAAGCCAGCCCCCAGTGGGGCTGTGGATGAGAAATATCCAAAAGTTCAAAGGGGAGGAATGGGAGAAAGATCAGGGAGGGAAGTGGTTGCTCCATTCCTTGCTCTTCAGGTTGTGTGAGGAGTTCTTGGCTGTGGAGCTTTGAGGGATAGAGAGGAAGCTGCTTTTGTGAGCTGAAAGAAATCCTTGCTGCTGATTTCCTCTGAAAGTGGGTTAATTGAAGGAGACAGTGCTGGGAAGGCTTTGTAAATGAGGCCTCTGGGAGCAGGGAGTGTCCTGGGGGAGTTGTTACTGACCCTCTGCAGAAAGCCTTGGGGGCTGAGCCTGAGGCAAATCCCTGTGTTCCAGGACTCACAGCTGGTGGCTGGAGTTGCCTTTAAGAAAACCTTCTCCTACGCTGGGTTTGAGATGCAGCCCAAGAAGTACCAGTCTCCCAAAATCGCCCTGCTCAACGTGGAGCTGGAGCTCAAAGCTGAGAAGGACAACGCCGAGGTCAGAGTCAACACGGTGGAGGTAAGAGCCCCAGGGGAGCCTGGCCTGCTTGCTCATCCCTGTGACACCTGGGGCTGCTCATCCCCTGGGGAAGGATGAGATGGGAGGGCCACAGAGATGCTGAGAGGGCTGGAGCCAGGCTGGAGAGCTGGGAATGGTGGCTGCCCCGGGATCCCTGTGAGTTGGATGGGGCTTGGAGCAACCTGGAATAGTGGAAGGTGTCCATGCCCATGGCAGAGGGTGGCACTGGATGACCTTTAAAGGGTCCCTTCCCACCCAAACCATTCCATGACAAATGAGTTTGCCTTCTGCCCATCCTTCACCTTTGCTAACACCTGGTGGGCTGCGCTGCCCCGTGGGAGTGGGGGTCCAGCAGCCTGGGAAGCACAGCAGGGTCAGGACACGTTGGTGAGCTGTCACTGTGCTGTCACTGTGCTGAGCCACCAGCTCTGGGGTGACTGCCTGCACGTTGGTGAGCTGTCACTGTGCCCCACTGTGCTGAGCCACCAGCTCTGGGGTGACTGCCTTGGGCCTGACAAGTGGCCTTGCAGGGACAGCTCATCCAGCAGTGCCCAGAGTGCTGCAAGAGCTCCTGGGGTTGAAGGAGCCTTTTGGGCAGTGCCATGGAGCAGGGCCCTCGTGGCTCTGTGCCAGGGCTGCACCTGGGGCATCCCCTGGCACAGAACACCTCTCCTCTGTCCTCCTGCCAGGATTACCAGGCCATCGTGGATGCGGAGTGGAACATCCTATATGACAAACTGGACAAAATCCACAAGTCAGGAGCCAAGGTGGTGCTGTCCAAGCTCCCCATTGGGGACGTGGCCACCCAGTACTTCGCAGACAGGGACATGTTCTGTGCCGGCCGCGTCCCGGAGGAGGATCTCAAGAGGACCATGATGGTGAGCTCCCCTGGCTTGGAGGAAAGCCTTGGCAAAGTTCTGACAGCCCAGGCTGGGCATTCCCAAACAGCTGCTCACTGGTGGCACTGCTCCTCACAAGGGTTTGAAAGGACAAGGCTGTTCCCTGGTGGCGTGAGCAGTCACACCCTGGTGTTATATATAAGGATCTGATCAGTGCATCAGTAGAGGTCTATTTTCCTGAGTTCTTCTCTTTTTCATCATGAGTGTTTTTTTTCCTGAGCTTTCTTTGTGTATCTCCTGGACTCTGGAGTCTGTGAGTCAGCACCTTGAAGCTGCATAAACTTATTTTGCTGTTGAGGGTTGGCCTGGGTCCCTGAGAGGGGAGGGAGGGAGAAGGGTTTTCCTGAATCTGCAGGATGTGTTTGCACCAACTCAACAGCTGGGCTGTCCCTGAAGAGTGGAGCCTGCTGGGAGGTTGGTGTGGGTTGTCAGCAGTGGTGATTCCATGTTTGTCCCCATTCCCTGCAGGCCTGTGGGGGATCCATCCAGACCAGTGTCAATGCCCTGTCAGATGATGTGCTGGGCCGCTGTGAGCTCTTTGAGGAGACCCAGATTGGGGGAGAGAGGTAAAAACACCAGCTGCAAACCTGTGGTGCTGTGCAAGCCCTCTCATAGCGGGTGGAAAAGTTGGGGTCAAAGCATTGGCAGGGTCATCATCTCTCAAGCTGTTGAGATGAAAACAAGGTTGTTACAAAATGTGTATTTTATTGTAGCCAGAAGCTGCTGTTTAAGGCTGAGGGAGGGGGCAGGAGCAAGATTTCATTAAGATCCTAGCTCTTGTAAAAGCTTTTAGAATACATGTTTATTCTGCAGTGCCTTGTAAAAAGCCCAGTGGTACTGTTGCATTTGCAATGGAAAAGCACCACATTTTGGGGTTGATTGTGGCACTTCTGTGATGTTCCAGCTTGACGCTTCCCTGTCAGTGCAGGAGAAGCTGGGGATGGTACACTGGGGTCCTTCCAGTCCTGTTTGGAGCTGGCTGCTGCCCTCTGTGCACCTCCCAAGTGCAAACTGGGATCACCAGTTCAGTGTGAATCCCTGGCAGCAGGAAGAGAACGGATTTTCCCGGATTATCTGGAATGTCACTTCTGTGTTCCCTGGCCCTGCTCCTCCTTGGCCCAGGATGCGCTGGGGCTGCGAGGGGGACACGGCTGCAGGGCTGGCTGTGTCCCACCCTGCCTGTCCAGCAGCAGCTCCTCCATGCCACACCCTCCCTCTGGCAGGTACAACTTCTTCACGGGCTGCCCCAAGGCCAAGACGTGCACCATCATCCTGCGCGGGGGCGCGGAGCAGTTCATGGAGGAGACGGAGCGCTCCCTGCACGACGCCATCATGATCGTCAGGAGGGCCATCAAGGTGAGCCTGCCCCCTGCCCTGCACTGCCAGGGCTGCTGGACACCTCACAC
Source organism: Montifringilla adamsi (assembly GCA_017590115.1). Lineage (NCBI taxonomy): Eukaryota > Metazoa > Chordata > Aves > Passeriformes > Passeridae > Montifringilla > Montifringilla adamsi. Next base: position 590,502 of record JAGGNK010009559.1, on the reverse strand, counting down.
ACACCAGGGCTTGGCTGAGGGCTCCGGAGAGTGAGCACGTCTCGAGGGTTCGCTCGAGTGCAGCTCCTTGGCCGGCTCAGCGTGGCTCTGGCAGCGTTTGCAGCTGCTCTCCTGGCACGCCTGGGCTTCACCTGCACTTCTGTGCAGCTGTACCTCGTGCTTGCTCCATCCTCCAGCCTAAAGGGAGTGGTCTCCTGGCTGTGCTGGGTGGATCTTCAGGAGATGGAACAGCAGATTGATGGCACATGTGTGTCCATGCTCAGAGAGCCACTTGACCCCTCTCTTGGTGCCCAGTCTGTGGGCATGACAGTCCCGTGCCCCTGAGGGCAGGCTGGGGCCACCAGGAGAAGTCCAAGGCCTCTCTGGACGTGTGTTTGATCCTGGGTGATGCTGCCAAGCTCTGGGTTACACAGAAACGTGTCGCTGTAGGAAGGGCTTCTGGTTAAAAGCAGCCCTGAGGCTGCATGTCCTGAGGGGCTGTGGAGAAGCACATCAGTTTTGGAGCTGTTGCTTTTAGAAAGGACAGCCTGATCTCTTTCCTGGAATAGCAGAACTGAGCTGCAAGGTGCTGCTGCCAGTATCTTTAGTTTTGTATGCTTTATGAGAGTGAGGAAGTTTCCCTGGCCCGAGCTGGCTGTGAACTGCCATCCCTCCCTTTGGGTGTATTGTCCCCAAACCCCCCGTTCTCCTGTGCACAGCTGGGCTGAGCTGCTGGAGCTGCCACTGGAGGTTCTTGGTGTGTCCCTGCTGCTGCTGGCAGACAGTCCCAGGGACAGCAGCACCAGGGCTGTGCACTGCCATGGGCTGTGCATTGCCATGCCTGCAGGGCTGTGCATTGCCATGGGCTGGCAGGGCTGGGGCTGGCAGGGCTCTGGTTTGCCATGCCTGCAGGGCTGTGCATTGCTGTGGGCTGTGCATTGCTGTGGGCTGTGCAGTGCCATGGGCTGTGCATTGCCATGGGCTGTGCAGTGCCATACCTGCATGGCTGTGCACTGCCATGGGCTGTGCAGTGCCATGGGCTGTGCATTGCCATGGGCTGTACATTGCCATGGGCTGCGCAGTGCCATGGGCTGTGCAGTGCCATGCCTGCAGGGCTGTACATTGCCATGGGCTGTGCAGTGCCATGGGCTGTGCAGTGCCATGCCTGCACGGCTGTGCACTGCCACGCCTACAGGGCTGCAGCACCCTGCCAGAGCCCCTGTGCTGTGCCCTGTCCCTGCAGAACGACTCGGTGGTGGCGGGCGGCGGCGCCATCGAGATGGAGCTCTCCAAGTTCCTGCGGGACTACTCGCGCACCATCCCGGGCAAGCAGCAGCTGCTGATCGGCGCCTACGCCAAGGCCCTGGAGATCATCCCCCGGCAGCTCTGCGACAACGCCGGCTTCGACGCCACCAACATCCTCAACAAGCTGCGGGCCAAGCACGCCCAGGTAGGGCCCGGTGCCGTGCTTTGAAAAGCCAGGTGTGTGCTGAGGAAGGCAGGGACCTCTCCTGAAATGGAAAATGGAACTGCATCTTTCAGCCTGAGGCACCCAGGCATCCCAGAGGCAGTGTGTGTGGTTCCTTTCTCCCCAGGTCCCTCCTGGAGCCTGTCAGAGCTGGTGTAGCTCAGTTGAGCCCGTGTTGGAGCCGTGTCCCCTTTGATTAAACTCTGTGTTTGTTTCACATCAGGTGTGGGCCTGGCACAGGTTGCTATAAATGGAAAGGAGCTGTTTTCCTTTTGATTCCAGCTGTCAGGTGACTTCCTGAGCTGGGAGTTCTGATTTGCTCCTTAAAAACTCATCACTTGTCAGGAAGGAGCTGCTGTGTTAAACATTAAAGGAAGCAGGAGGCAGCTGAGCTGAGCATTTTACACGGGAGCTGCAGGCTGAAGGTTCTGAGTGCTGGTCTTGTGGAGATCCCAGCTCCCGGACTTGGAGGTTGCCCCTTGGGTTCTGTCACTGGCAGCACGTTTCACCCTGCTGCTGGTGCTGGGGCTCGGGGGAGCGCCCCAAAATGAGGGTGCAAACCCAGGCAGCAGCACAGGGGGAGTCAGGCCTGTAAGGCTTCTGCAGCTTCATGGCAGGGGTTGCCCAGGGAGCTTTGGAGTCCCCATCCCTGGAGGTGTCCAGGGAAGGGCTGGAGGTGGCTCTCAGGGCTCTGGGCTGGTGACAAGGGGGATGGGGCACAGCTAGGACTTGATGGTGTGGGAGGGCTTTTCCAGCCTCGGTGACTCTGTGATCCTGGACTGGAAGGAGCCTCCTCTTGGTGAGGCACCGCTGGCCCTGAAAGCAGAGACTGCTCCGCTGGGATTTCTTGTGTTTTCCTGCACAGCGGAATGGGAGGGAGGCTCCAGCCTCTCCCTTCACCTTTGCCTGGCCTTCCCTCCCAGGCTTTCCCTAAGTCCTACCCAGCCCCGTGACCAATCCCTGTCCCCTTTGTCCCTTTTGTCCTCTCAGAGTGGGATGTGGCACTGATCCCTCTGTCCCTCTGTCCCTCAGCAGGATATGGCACTGATCCCTGTCCCCCTCTGTCCCTCAGCAGGATGTGGCACTGATCCTGTTCCTCTGTCCCCAGAGCAGGCTGTGGCACTGATCCCTGTCCCCAGGGCAGGCTATGGCACTGATCCTGTTCCTCTGTCCCCAGAGCAGGCTGTGGCACTGATCCCTGTCCCCAGGGCAGGCTGTGGCACTGATGTGTCCCTCTGTCCCCAGGGCGGCATGTGGTACGGCGTGGACGTGACCAACGAGGACATAGCTGACAATTTCTCGGCGTGCGTGTGGGAGCCGGCCGTGGTGCGCATCAACGCGCTGACGGCGGCCTCGGAGGCCGCGTGCCTCATCGTGTCCGTGGACGAGACCATCCGCAACCCGCGCTCCACCGTGGACACCGCGCCTGCCGCTGCTCCCCGCGGCCGCGCCCGCGCCCGGCCCCACAACCACTGAGCTCCCCAGACCCGCTGGGGTCAGCGCTGCTCCTGCCAGGGCTGCCAGCCCCACAGCCACTGAGCTCCCCAGACCCGCTGGGGTCAGCGCTGCTCCTGCCAGGGCTGCCAGCCCCGGGCTGGGGACGGTCACAGGCAGCTCCTGGCAGTCACAGGCAGCTCCTGGCGGTCACGGGCAGCTCCTGGCACTGGCAGCCACAGCCCTGGAGCTGCCTTGCCCTGCCCAGCGCTGCCTCACTGGCCTGGGCATTCCCTCAGGACCCTTCCCTCCCTGGGGACCCTTCCCTCCCCAGGAGCGTTCCCTCCTCCAGGCCTTTCCCTCCTGGGCTGGAGCCAGTGCAGGGGGGCTTTGGGGCCTATTTATACTGGTTTGTGTTTTGTTCTGCTGGGCAGTTTGAAGCCAGGCTCCAGCACAATAAAACGAGTTGGTCTCAGTGGCACACTGGGCTTGTCCTCTGTTCTCTGCTGCATTCCACACGGGGAGGCCTCAGGACTGGAGTTAGAAATGAACCTTTCGGGCTGGTTTTTGCCTCGTTTCAAAGCAGGTGCTGTGCTGGAGAGCAGGGCAGACTCCAGGCACAGCCCAGGAGTGCCTCGAGGATGGAGCACCTCTGTGTGCTTGGAGCTCTTGGAAATTGCTCAGTGATGCTTTAATTGGCTTCTGCTCAATGGGGCATTTCCATTTCCCATTTGCTTCATGGAAGCAGGTTCGGGACAGCAGCTGGGTGACAGCTCCAAGGGGCTCCAAGGATGGATCCAGGCATTTGGGGGGACTCGGGGAGGAAAATGGTGCTGGCAGAACATGGGGAGACTTGGGTCTGGTGTGTTACAAGTGAGGAGGAGGACAGTGAAAGAAATACAGAATCGTGGGATGGTCTGGGTTGGAAGGGACCATGAAGATCATCCAGGGACACCTTCCACTGTCCCAGGCTGCTCCCAGCCCTGTCCTTGGACAGGGACACTTGAGGAACCCAGGGGCATCCCCAGCTGCTCTGGGCACCTGTGCCAGGGCCTGCCCCTCTCGGTGCTCCCCCCATGCTGTATCCCTGTGTCCCACTTGGTCCCTGTGTCCCACTTTGTCCCCGTGCCCCTGATGCCAGCCCAGTGGAGCCCCTGGACCTGCACAGGGAGTCAGGAGAACGCTTCCAGGAGGCCCCAAGCAGCGACTGGTGTCACTGGTGTGGGTCCAGTGTGACCCCGGGAGAGTGACAACCCAGCTGGATCTCCAGAGTCTTTATTCAACACCGAGTCATAAAATAGCTCTTTACACGCTTCGCTGGGGGTCGTTTCTCTGTAATTCTTTGAGTACACATTGTTTACACTTGCCAAAGTTTCAAAGCAACAACATCAAAGTGCGTCTACAGGTGAGAGTTCCAACCAAAGTGCTAAAACCACGGGCTGCAGGCCGGAGCTGGCCCTGCTCCCTGCCCTGCCCCATCCCTGCTCTCCCCTCCAGAGCTGCTCCGGCACATCTCGCACCACGGCCCGCCTCAGCATCCAGGGGCTGGGGGCAGGAAGGGATGTTTGGTTCTCCAGACACTGGCACATTGCTGCGGAAAGGCTAAAATAGACCTAAATTTATAGAGAGTTAAAAAAATAACTTGGGAGGCCACGGGGAGCTCTGGGGAGGGGAGGTCGCTGTACACCGCTGCCGTCCAGGGCTGTAGGGAATGATTCCAGTTCCTGATTTATATATCTCTATTCTCTGCACTGATTATCTCCTCTGATTATCTCGAAGCAACTGTGCATCGCCCCCTCGCTTCCCCAAAACTGCCCCACACCATTGCACCCACTTGTCCCCGGCCCCAACCTGCCTCGTTGCCCTCCATGGGCTCAATCCCGAGGCTGCACTAGAAAATCTCTTTTTTCCTTGCTTTTGGGCAGTTTTCCCTCCTCGCTGCTGCAGCAGCTTTCCCTCAGTGCTCTGCCGCCCTCCCCAGGGATTATTTTGCCTCCCACTGATGGGGAAGGTCCATCACCACCTCACAACACCCTGCAGTGCTTCGGTCCCAACAAACCATCTCTGCTTCCCAACATCTCCCTGCTCCCTGGGATTTTTTCCCTTTTAAAGCACTTTCTCATTTGGCACCAATTCCCAAATGCTTTTGCTCCAGCCCAACCTGCTGTTTCTCACCCCAAAATGAGGCTGAAGCAATGCTCCAGCTTCTGGGCTGGGGCCTCCCCTAAAAGCTGAAGGAAAACATCTGTTAACCACTTCAAGAGCCATTACCAGCACTTCTCCTGGTTTGTTTTTGTTCTGTTTTCCCCAAATCCAGGCTCTTTTGGGGGATCGAGACAAGCCCCTGCCATGGCCGTGCCCTTGGTGGCAGCAGGGACCAGGACACCCAGCAAGAAGAGGGACAGAGAGGTTTAAAATCCTGCTGGGGCAGAGCCAGCCTGGGGGTCCCCTTTCCCTCAGCCCCTGACACCCTGGAGCCCAGGGATAAGGCAGGAGGAGCCCCTGAGCCCCAGGGCATCCCTGGCTCCTGGGGGTGATGGGGAACGAGTGAAATCCAACACGAGGGAGACACAAAACCAGGGATTTGGGATGGCTTTGGCCCCCGAGCTGCCTTTGGTGATGTTGTTCCTCTTGAAATCCCTGACCAGCGCCCAAACGCAGGTGCAGGGCAAGGCTGGCAACGTCCGCCATGGGGAAACTTTGGGAAAACGCATTAGAAAAGGAACAAATCTCCCCAGAGCTGGTCCTGCAGGAGCCAGGCTCAGAAGCACGGTCCATCCAGCCCCTGCCAGCTCTGGCCAGCGCTGTGAGCCCAATCCTCTCCCGGGTCCCCGGGCTTTACTGGGATTGTCATCGCAGAGCCCCTCTGGCACTTCTCAACGTGCTGTGTGGTTTGAAGGCTTTCCCAGGAGCATTTCTGGGTGTTCCCATCGCTTCCAGAGGAAATGGGGCGAGGCTGGGTGAATCCGGGGCAGCGTGGGCAGAGCCCCCCGCGGGGATGGGGCTGGGGGGGCCGCACCCCCGCGGGACAGGCAGGGGAAGCAGCAGGGGCTGGATCCGTCTGACATTTCAGAGCCGTTAATGAGCTCGTTAACGAGCTGGGCAATTAGGAGCCACCAGGAGGGCCCTCCTTCCACCACTGCTGTCCCTGTGCCAGCCGCCTTCGTCCCCAGCCGAGGAGGATGAGGAAGGGATCCGTTCAGGAGGATGAAGAAGGGATCCGCTCAAGCCCAAGCAAAACAGGCAGAAACCCCCACTTTCCATCTTCTAATCCTTGGACCCGCTCAAGGTCTTGTGTCGTCAGAGGATTTTTGTAAAAAGGAGGCTTTGCTGAGCTGGGTTTTTCGGGAATGCCCCAAGCAGAGCTGAGGGTTTGATCTGGTCCCGGGGAAGCACCAAAGCCCCGGGGGCAGCGCAGGGATGGGGTGTCACAGGGTCACCAACGCCACCACACACACAGCCACCGACCCCGCTGGCACAGAGGGCTTCTCTGGGGGTCCTCACACCTCCCCTCTTTCCACCACCTCATCCTGGAGGAGCCGGGAGAGGCTCGGGGCACACCCGGAGCAGCCACCTCCAGCCTCGGGCCACGAGAGTCTTTAAGCATAGAGAGTATAAACATGCTGAGTATATAATTCTCCTTTAAAATCTTTTTTTTTTTTTTTCCTTCTTCTCTTTATAGAAATAAATAGGTACTTTGTTTTGTTTGTGTTTTTGAGGGAATTCTGAGTCCCTGCGCCGTGGTGGTGCCATCTCCACTGGGCCACGCTCCTGCACGGGGCTGGGTGCTCCCCAGGGGTTGTAGCTCTGCTGGGTGGTTTTTTGCTGGTTGGAGCATCTCTTGCTCCTCTTGCCCCTGGATCAGGAGTGTCCCAGGCTCCCCGGGGTGGAGGTAAACCCAGGTGGGCATGGCAGGAGCTGGGAGCTCATCCGCGGGCCCTGGGGCGTGCAGGAGTTTCTCGCAGGCGTTTTGGGGCTCCCACATGTTGTGCATTCAGGAACAGCCTTCTCCTGGAAAGCTGCATGGGAGGGGGAGCAGGGGTGCTTCCCACGGGGGCTGTGGCCCCAAAACCCCGACCCTGCTCCAGAGCAGACAGGCAGGAGGGATGGAGGGTGGCTGAGGGGTCTCGAGCTGCCTCCAGAGCCCCACCGGCCCCAGCAATTTGGGGGTGCTTTTCCTTGCTCTGGGGATCCCCACGGGCTGTGTGGCAGCCCCAGCTGAGGTCAGCAGCTCTTGTGCCATGGCTGAGGGAGGTGGTGCTGGATCTGCAGCCCGGTCCCTCCCGGGGGGACGCTCCACGCGAGCCCATTGCTCCAGGAGGGCTGGGGAGGGGACAGGACAGGCTCTGGGAGCTGTCCCCTCGCAGCCACGCTGGCCAGCAGGCACCAAAACCTGCAGCGCTGCTCCAGGGAAGAGCAAAAGCCCCAATCCACTCTCCCAGTCACCTCCTCTTGCTCAGCCCGGTGGGTCCAAGGCCAGGGCTGGGCTGTGGTAAGGCTGGGCTGTCCCCACTGCTGGCAGTGCTCTGATGGGTGTCCCCAGTCCCGGGGACACCTCCTGGTTCCTTCTCCCCAGGGTGGAGGATGGAGATGCCTGACCCTGATGCCTTTTCCCGTGGAAAAAGGATGCTTTGGGGACGATGATGATGATGTCCTTGCAGGCTGAGGACACTCAGAAGAAAAATCAGATTTAGCAAGTGGTGGCTGTAGATAAGGGTCAGCCAGGGCTGTTGGTCGGTGCTTTTCCCAGGATCATTTCAGGACGATCTGGCCAGGGTTTCTCCTTCAGGCTGCTCGGAAGGCAGACGTGGCTGTTCCCTGCCAGTCTCTCTCTCCACGTGGGACCGCTGCCCCCGGATGCAGGCTGGCTGTGGAGGGTGGGGACAGGAGCGTGACCCGTGTTTCCTGCTGGAGGAGGATGTGGAGATGCTTTATTGCCTTGGCAGGAGGGGTTTGGTGGGAGGAGTGAGGCTGGAGCCCTCTGGCAGAGCGCCCATCTCTCCTGGCCTGGCTCCCAGAGCCCGAGGTGCAGCTCTGCTCCTTGTGCTGTGCTGGCTCCTGGGAGCCTTTCCCGGCTTTGGCTGCCCCGCTGTCAAATCCCAAATGAAAAGGGGCAGAAAGCCCGTGGGAATGCTGGGGGAGGAGCAGCCCCTTCCCACCCCACAGACAGGTGGGGGTGCAGAGGCCAGCCCAGCCAAGAGCCCCCAGAAGGGGCTGGGCCACCCCTGGCACCCAGAGATCCCCAAAGCAGAGTTCTGCACAACAGCCGTCCCCAAACGCGGATCCTGGGCGAGGAGCGGCCGCAGGGCTGCACAGCCATCCTCCCTCCTGGCAAAGAGCTCGGCCCTGGCTCTGGGGCAGCCAGAAATTGTCCTTAAGTAGCACCTTGTGGCCCGTGAGCGGCCCCGGGACCGCCCCGAGGGTTGGGGCTCCTTGTGCCCGAGCCGGGGGTCCCCGCCAGGGCTTTGGTCTCAGGGGTCTCGGGCTCCGCTGGGCAGAGCAGGCAATGTGCTTTGGGCTCCTGAAGGGCTAACAGCCTCCTTCCACCTTGATGTGTAAAATCTTGGAGAAGCCGGGTCTTTTCCTCAGGGCCTGGAAGAGCAGCAGACAGCGGGGCTGGGGGAGCCAGCAGTGCCACTGCTCCCTGGGGAGGGGGAAAGGAGTGCCCCAAACCCTGTATGGGCTGAGGGAGGGAATGGGGAATGCCCCAAACCCTGTATGGGGTGAGGGGGGGAACGGGGAATGCCCCAAACCCTGTATGGGGTGAGGGGGGGAATGGGGAATGCCCCAAATCCTGTATGGGGTGAGGGGGGGAATGGGGAATGCCCCAAATCCTGTATGGGGTGAGGGGGGGAATGGGGAATGCCCCAAATCCTGTATGGGGCGAGGGAGGAACAGGGAATGCCCAAATCCTGCATGGGAAAGAAAGGGGCAAGGGAGGAACAGGGGAATCCCTGCCATGGGAAGGACACAGGGCAAGGGAAGGAGAGGGGGGATATCTTCAATCCCTGCCTCAGGGAAGACATGGGGTGAGGCAGGGACAGGGGGAACATTTCTGACCCCAGCCTTGGGAAAGACACAGGGCTGGTGACACCTGGGAGCTGGGACGGGGCTCCTTTACCTGGAGTTTGTTCACCATTTCTTCAAACATCTTCCTGGCTTCGGGGCTGTGGGGCTCCTTGAAGTAGTCCACGATCCCCACCTGCACCACGATGGACTTCAGGTTGCGGCACACACCTGGGGGCACAGACAGCACCTGGACCTGCTCCCCCGGGGCCAGCAGGGACCCCGGCTCCCACCCTGTGCTCCTCCCTGACATTCCAGCCACAGCAGCCGAGCTGGGACCAGCAGGACAGGCCCTGCCGGGGCTGTGGGCTCCCTCGCTGGCCAAGGGCTCCAGCCAACCACTCGGGTCTGTCACAAGCCTCAGGTGTGTCACCTGAGGTGTGTGTGAGACCCCGGGGGCCGTGGAGGCAGCCCCTCCATCCTCCCTGCGGCCCGAGGCAAGGCCAGCTCTCCCTGGCCCATCCCTGGTGGGGATGTTGGATCCCCAGAGAGCTCCCAGCACCTCCCAGCGCCGGCAGCTCCCGTGCTGGTGCCAGGTCACGGCCCCGGCACTGCTACTCACTGTTGAAGTGCAGCAGGGCTTTGGGGGTCACGGGCGTGGAGGTGAGCACCAGCATCTCCAGCCCCTTGAGCCCCTCCCGGCACACCTCGGCAGCCACCTCCTGGTTGATCTCGGCCACATGGTCCAGCTCCAGCACCTGCAGCCTCATGCAGTTCCGGGCTGCGGGACACAGCCGTCAGCACCGCGGCAGGGACAGGCACAGGGACAGGGACAGGGCTGGCTGGGACAGGGACAGGGCTGGGAGCACCCACGGAGCTGGGCTGGGTGGGCTTCTGCACGGGGACCCCAGGGAGCAGCCCCCTGCCCACAGCCAGGGAGCTGTCCTTGTCCCATCAGGGACCCCAGGGAGCAGCCCCCTGTGCTGTCCTTGTCCCACCAGAGCAGGAGGGAGGTGCTGCCAGGGAGGGCTGGAGTCCCCACCCCTGCAGGTGTCCAGGGAAGGGCTGGAGGTGGCACCCTGTGCCCTGGGCTGGGGACATGGGGCACTGGGCACAGGGTGGCTTGGTGATCCCAGAGACCCTCCCCAAGCCCAGTGACCTGTTCTGTAACCTGTGGTCTCGAGTGCTGGGCTGGGGACAGGGTGGGCATGGGCACAGGGTGGGCATTGGGTGGATTGGTGGCCCTTGGATCATTTCCACACCCAGTGACCTGTTCTGTGACCCATGATCCCGAGTGCTGGGCTGGGGACATGGGGGAATTGGGCACAGGGTGGGCACTGGGCACAGGGTGGACTTGGCGATCCCAGAGACCCTCCCCAAGCCCAGTGACCTGTTCTGTAACCTGTGATCCTGAGTGCCGGGCAGGGGACATGGGGGCGTTGGGCATGGGGTGGGCGTCGGGCACGCGGTGGGCATGGGGCACAGGGTGGGCATCGGGCACAGGGTGGGCATGGGGCACAGGGTGGGTTGGTGGCCCCAGAGCTCCTCCCCAAGCCCAGTGACCCATTGTGTGACCCATGAACCCAAGTGCTGGGCTGGTGACATGGGGGCATCGGGAACAGGGTGGGCATGGGGCATGGGGTGGGGTGGGCATGGGGCA
>JAGGNK010009559.1:474492-579814 GCA_017590115.1 Montifringilla adamsi | reverse complement strand
CCTGTATGGGGCGAGGGAGGAACAGGGAATGCCCCAAACCCTGTATGGGGCGAGGGAGGAACAGGGAATGCCCCAAACCCTCTATGGGGTGAGGGAGGGAAAGGAATGCCCCAAACCCTGTATGGGGTGAGGGAGGGAAAGGAATGCCCCAAACCCTGTATGGGGTGAGGGAGGGAAAGGAATGCCCCAAACCCTGTATGGGGTGAGGGAGGGAAAGGAATGCCCCAAACCCTGTATGGGGTGAGGGAGGGAAAGGAATGCCCCAAACCCTGTATGGGGTGAGGGAGGGAAAGGAATGCCCCAAACCCTGTATGGGGTGAGGGAGGGAAAGGAATGCCCCAAACCCTGTATGGGGTGAGGGGGGGAATGGGGAATGCCCCAAATCCTGTATGGGGCGAGGGAGGAACAGGGAATGCCCCAAATCCTGTATGGGGTGAGGGGGGGAATGGGGAATGCCCCAAATCCTGTATGGGGTGAGGGGGGGAATGGGGAATGCCCCAAATCCTGTATGGGGTGAGGGGGGGAATGGGGAATGCCCCAAATCCTGTATGGGGCGAGGGAGGAACAGGGAATGCCCAAATCCTGCATGGGAAAGAAAGGGGCAAGGGAGGAACAGGGGAATCCCTGCCATGGGAAGGACACAGGGCAAGGGAAGGAGAGGGGGGATATCTTCAATCCCTGCCTCAGGGAAGACATGGGGTGAGGCAGGGACAGGGGGAACATTTCTGACCCCAGCCTTGGGAAAGACACAGGGCTGGTGACACCTGGGAGCTGGGACGGGGCTCCTTTACCTGGAGTTTGTTCACCATTTCTTCAAACATCTTCCTGGCTTCGGGGCTGTGGGGCTCCTTGAAGTAGTCCACGATCCCCACCTGCACCACGATGGACTTCAGGTTGCGGCACACACCTGGGGGCACAGACAGCACCTGGACCTGCTCCCCCGGGGCCAGCAGGGACCCCGGCTCCCACCCTGTGCTCCTCCCTGACATTCCAGCCACAGCAGCCGAGTTGGGACCAGCAGGACAGGCCCTGCCGGGGCTGTGGGCTCCCTCGCTGGCCAAGGGCTCCAGCCAACCACTCGGGTCTGTCACAAGCCTCAGGTGTGTCACCTGAGGTGTGTGTGAGACCCCGGGGGCCGTGGAGGCAGCCCCTCCATCCTCCCTGCGGCCCGAGGCAAGGCCAGCTCTCCCTGGCCCATCCCTGGTGGGGATGTTGGATCCCCAGAGAGCTCCCAGCACCTCCCAGCGCCGGCAGCTCCCGTGCTGGTGCCAGGTCACGGCCCCGGCACTGCTACTCACTGTTGAAGTGCAGCAGGGCTTTGGGGGTCACGGGCGTGGAGGTGAGCACCAGCATCTCCAGCCCCTTGAGCCCCTCCCGGCACACCTCGGCAGCCACCTCCTGGTTGATCTCGGCCACATGGTCCAGCTCCAGCACCTGCAGCCTCATGCAGTTCCGGGCTGCGGGACACAGCCGTCAGCACCGCGGCAGGGACAGGCACAGGGACAGGGACAGGGCTGGCTGGGACAGGGACAGGGCTGGGAGCACCCACGGAGCTGGGCTGGGTGGGCTTCTGCACGGGGACCCCAGGGAGCAGCCCCCTGCCCACAGCCAGGGAGCTGTCCTTGTCCCATCAGGGACCCCAGGGAGCAGCCCCCTGCCCACAGCCAGGGAGCTGTCCTTGTCCCATCAGGGACCCCAGGGAGCAGCCCCCTGCCGACAGCCAGGGTGCTGTCCTTGTCCCACCAGAGCAGGAGGGAGGTGCTGCCAGGGAGGGCTGGAGTCCCCACCCCTGCAGGTGTCCAGGGAAGGGCTGGAGGTGGCACCCTGTGCCCTGGGCTGGGGACATGGGGGCACTGGGCACAGGGTGGCTTGGTGATCCCAGAGACCCACCCCAAGCCCAGTGACCTGTTCTGTAACCTGTGATCCTGAGTGCCGGGCAGGGGACATGGGGGCATTGGGCATGGGGTGGGCGTTGGGCACGGAGTGAGCATGGGGCACGGGGTGGGTTGGTGGCCCTTGGATCCTTTCCATGCCCAGTGACCCATAATCCTGAGTGCTGGGCTGGTGACATGGGGGCATTGGGCACAGGGTGAGCATTGGGCACAGGGTGGGCATCGGGCAGAGGGTGGGCATTGGGCACAGGGCACGGGGTGGGCATGGGGCACAGGGTGGGCATAAGGCAAGGCCAGCTCTCCCTGGCCCATCCCTGGTGGGGATGTTGGATCCCCAGAGAGCTCCCAGCACCTCCCAGCGCCGGCAGCTCCCGTGCTGGTGCCAGGTCACGGCCCCGGCACTGCTACTCACTGTTGAAGTGCAGCAGGGCTTTGGGGGTCACGGGCGTGGAGGTGAGCACCAGCATCTCCAGCCCCTTGAGCCCCTCCCGGCACACCTCGGCAGCCACCTCCTGGTTGATCTCGGCCACATGGTCCAGCTCCAGCACCTGCAGCCTCATGCAGTTCCGGGCTGCGGGACACAGCCGTCAGCACCGCGGCAGGGACAGGCACAGGGACAGGGACAGGCACAGGCACAGGGACAGGGACAGGGCTGGCTGGGACAGGGACAGGGCTGGGAGCACCCACGGAGCTGGGGCTGGGTGGGCTTCTGCACGGGGACCCCAGGGAGCAGCCCCCTGCCCACAGCCAGGGAGCTGTCCTTGTCCCATCAGGGACCCCAGGGAGCAGCCCCCTGCCCACGGCCAGGGAGCTGTCCTTGTCCCATCAGGGACCCCAGGGAGCAGCCCCCTGCCCACGGCCAGGGTGCTGTCCTTGTCCCACCAGAGCAGGAGGGAGGTGCTGCCAGGGAGGGCTGGAGTCCCCACCCCTGCAGGTGTCCAGGGAAGGGCTGGAGGTGGCACCCTGTGCCCTGGGCTGGGGACATGGGGCACTGGGCACAGGGTGGCTTGGTGATCCCAGAGACCCTCCCCAAGCCCAGTGACCTGTTCTGTAACCTGTGGTCTCGAGTGCTGGGCTGGGGACAGGGTGGGCATGGGCACAGGGTGGGCATTGGGTGGATTGGTGGCCCTTGGATCATTTCCACACCCAGTGACCTGTTCTGTGACCCATGATCCCGAGTGCTGGGCTGGGGACATGGGGGAATTGGGCACAGGGTGGGCACTGGGCACAGGGTGGACTTGGCGATCCCAGAGACCCTCCCCAAGCCCAGTGACCTGTTCTGTAACCTGTGATCCTGAGTGCCGGGCAGGGGACATGGGGGCGTTGGGCATGGGGTGGGCGTCGGGCACGCGGTGGGCATGGGGCACAGGGTGGGCATCGGGCTGGCACTGGACAGGGGGAAAGCTGTGAAAGGCAGGCCCCAGAGCTCCTCCCCAAGCCCAGTGACCCATTGTGTGACCCATGAACCCAAGTGCTGGGCTGGTGACATGGGGGCATCGGGAACAGGGTGGGCATGGGGCATGGGGTGGGGTCAGAGGGTGGGCATTGGGCACAGGGTGGGCATGGGGTGGGCATTGGGCAGAGGGTGGGCATTGGGCACAGGGTGGGCATGGGGCACGGGGTGGGCATCGGGCACAGGGTGGGCATCGGGCACGGGGTGTGTGGGGGCCCCAGAGCTCCTCCCCAGCCCAGCGACCCTCGGAGCCCAGCAGTGCCTACCGAGGGAGGCCAGGCCCTGCAGGCCGCAGCCGGCGCCGCCGACGCCGAGCGCGCGCAGGTGGGGCCAGCAGCGCCCGATCATCTGCAGGCAGCGGTTGCTGAAGCGTGTCGGCTGCTGGCTGGGGACACGAGGGACAACAGCTGGGGTGGCACGGCCGCCCAGCCCCCCCGGCACTCCTGGGGGGGCTGCACCGGGAGCTCTGCCACCCTGGGGTGACCAGCCTGGCAGCAGCCTGGGCTGTGCTGCCACTGGGATGGGGCAGCTCCGAGTGCCCCGTGCCCCAAACCCTGCCCAGAGCAGCTGGGGCTGCCCTGCACCCCTGGCAGTGCCCCAGGCCAGGCTGGAGTGGCCTGGAGCAGCCTGGGACGCTGGGAGGTGTCCCTGCCATGGCAGGGGTGGCACTGGACAGTGTTTAAGGTTTCTTCCAACCCAAACCGCTCCAGGATTCCGTGATTCCAACCTTGGAGACCCAAATCAGGCCCTGAGCTCTGTTGCTTGCAGGGATCCAAGCAGCAGCAGGGTCTGGGTCTCTGGCTCAGTGAGAAGCCACGTGCCAAGTGCTGCTCCCCCAGGGCAGACAGGAGCCACCAGGCTGTGACACCGGGGGTGGCATGGCCATGAACAGCGCCCAGGGGACTGTCCTGAGGCACAGAGCTGTGTCCTGCTGCGTGAGCCATCAGCTCCCAGGCACTGTGGGGTGGAGGTGAGACTCCACCAGCACCTCCCCAAAATGCCTTCCCAAAATGAGAGCAGCTGCTGTGACCCCCCCAAGCTGTGACACCCTCTCAACAACAGCCACCAACATCCTGCTCCTGCTGCGGCTGAGCAGGGAGAGCTCAGACAGGCCTTTGATGTTCATGCCACCTCCCAGAGCCAGCAGAGATCCTTCATGTCGCTGTGAGCCGTGTCCCTGGAGCACTCGAGCTGCAGAGCCCAGCAGCTCCAGTCTGCACAGGGAGGGATGGGCTCCAGGACTGCTGCTCATCCCATGGAGATCCCCCCAGGCAAATCAGGGTCTGGCACCCCAATCCTTCCCAGCTCACTGGAGTCCTTTCACACCCAGCGTGGCCCCCTCCTAACCCAGGAGTGCCCAGGCCAGGCTGGACAGGGCTGGCAGCACTTGGGACAGGGGGACGTGTCCCTGCCACGGCAGGGCTGGCTCTGGCTGGGCTGCAGGGTCCCTCCCCACCCAGCCCACCTGTGCTTCCAGGCCTTACCAGGGGTGCAGAGGGGCGACCTGCAGGGAGATGATGTCCCTGCAGCCTGCTCCAAGGGCCCAGATCACCTCATGGCCCACGGGGTCCGTGGAGCTCCTGGAACAACACAGGGGACACGTGATGGCCCCAGCAGCAGCAGTGCCACCCTGGGCTGGCTCTGCATCCCCCAGGAGCTGCCTGCAGCACCCCGAGGGACCAGTCTGGTCACGATTTACAGCCCAGGGGCTGCAGCCAGCCCTGCAGCACCCTGTGCAGGAGGGCTGCAGGCATTCCCTGTGGGAATGGGCAGGGGCAGGAGGTGGGGCTGGGGGAAGAGGGGCAGCAGGGAGGAAGGAGAGGTTGAACATGGAAGGTGCTGCAGGTGAAGAGGAGCAGGAGGGAGGAAGGAGAGGTTGAATGTCGAAGGTGCTGCAGGTTCCACATGCCGAGGTGAGAAGTGACTGGCTGAGACTGCCGTGTGTCCCTGCTGGGGACAGAACCTGTCCCTGTCCCTGCAGGTCACACTGCGTTGGTGCACCTGCCTGGCCGGGATGGGGACAGTGCCAGGGGCTGGAGGGACACCCCAGCAGGTCACACTGCGTTGGTGTCCCTTGCCACCTGCCTGGCCGGGATGGGGACAGTGCCAGGGGCTGGAGGGACACCCCAGCCAGGGGCAGGGGCTGCTCCGTGGCCTCTGTCCCTGCCCTGTGCCTGTGCCACTGTGGCTGGAGGTGGCTCTTGGCCAAGTGTCCCTGCAGGCTTTGCTGTGGCTCCTCCTCGGGGTCCTTGGAGGCACCAGGAGAGGCCTTGGGGAGCTGGGCAGGGGCTGGGGCAGGTGTGGGTTTGTCGTGGGCTGGGGTGGAGCCCAGCTCTGGGAGAGGAGCCAGAGAGCAGCACCCTGGTGCCACCAGCCCGAACAGTCCCCAGGCTGTGCCACCACACCAGGAGCCTTCCAGGGACCCAGGCTGCGCTTCCCAAGTCTAAATGTCCCACTTCAGAACTTCAGGCTAGCCTAAAAATAAGGCTGGGTGTTATCTCGGGTGCCTCACACATCTGTGCTGGAGCAGGGTGCCAAGAGCAGCAGGTCAATCCAAGCGTGAGTCAGGCACAGCTCAGGATGTGCCAGGAGCACTCAGGCTGGCTCTGCCGCCCTGGGAACAGCCAGAGGAGCAGCCTGGGAGCCCAGCCTGGCAGCTCTGGGCTGTCTCCTGTCTCGTGGTGTGGGCAGAGCCAGCTCTGGGCTCCTGGGGTCACGCCAGGGGAGCAGCTGGATGTGCTTTCCCCCCGGGAGGATTCTCTGTCCTGGCTGCATGAGGAGCAGCTGAACAGACACCAGGGCTGAGGTGCTGCAGCAGAGCCAGGATCACCCTCCTGGGGGTGGAGGGAAGGCCAGTCCTGTCTCCACAGGTGGAGTGGCCAGTGATGCCCCCCAGGACCTGTGACCTCCTCCAGGATCATCGAGTCTTGAGTCCTCGACCTCAGGCAAGGTGTCCAAGCTGAATCTTAGCTCTCCTTCGGCAGAGCTGCTCCTCCCTCCCAGGAGAGAGGGACCCTGAGCCTCTTCTCTCCCCTAGGATCCTTCATCAGGGGTGACAGCCAGGTGGGACCTCCCTGGGCACCCCCTCCTCACCCTCCTCTACCACAGAGGGGTGCCTCCTTGCCAAGCCCCCGGCCCATCCAGCCAGGATGAGATGGGTGATGGGATGATGGGAATGGAGCTGGAAGTGAAACACCTGCGTGGGAGCAGCCTGGAAGGGATGGGAGCTGCAGGGACAGCTGGCACTGGGGACACTGGGGCTGCCACTGGACAGGCAGGGCCTTTGCCCCCGGGCAGTGGGATGTGCTCTGCCAGGGAACGGGGGTGATCTCTGTGAGAATCCATAAAATCAGAGGGTTTTGGGAAAGCTGTGAAAGGCAGGCCTCAGAGACAGCAGAACTGTGATTAGAGCGAAGCAGTAATCATAAAATAAGTCAGCAGAAAAATTATGTAAAAAGTAGAAAAGTAAGGACAAATGGAACAATGGTCTGTGTATTAACACTTGGCTAGAATAACTCCCTAAGCTGCAGAAAAGTCTATCTAGGGAGATATTAGGAAGTTCTAAGCTTCACAATGGAGCTCTGTGCATTGTGTTTGAAGGCTCACAAGCAGGTATTGTATTTGAAATAAGCCAGCATTGTTTAACCAAAGGTACCTGTGCTTATAGTGCCTGGATAGAACTACTGTCAATGTGCTTTTGCTTTGTGTGACTGGTCAAAAAACTTATAAAGTGAGTTGTAACATTGAGTTCTTGGTCTGCTGCTGGGATGTGAGCTGCTGGCACCTTCCCATTGTCATAACCATGGAATGAGACTGATGCTGGACAATAAAACAGCTCGAGGCACGTTCCCAGCAGTCTCATCCTGCTGGTGATTTGTACCTAGCCCCCAGCCAACGATCTCAGCCCACCCCTGGCTGTCCCCAGCGCTGTGGCCGTGCTGTGGCTGTCCTTACCGGTAGGTGACAGCCTGCAGGGCGCGGCAGTAGCAGCTGGCCAGCCAGAGCGAGCGGTCGGTGAGCACGTTGGGGCAGTGCGAGATGCGCAGGATCAGCAGGTTGCTGCCCGTCGCCTTCAGCAGCGACTCCAGCCCTGCCTCCAGGCAGCCCCTGCCAGGAGAGAGCCGGGTCAGGCACAGCAGCCCGTGCTCACCCCCCGTCACCAGCCCAGGACGGGGACACGGCCCACCCGCGGCTCCAGGACGCCCAAATCCCACAGAGGATTTGGAGTTTCTCGTGGAAAGGGATGGTGGGGCTCAGGGAGCTGCAGCAGCAGCCCTGAGGAGCAGCAGCTCCAGCTGTGGGAGGGGACACGGGGACAGGGGACAGAAGGACAGGGGGACTCACCGTGTGCTCTTCATGTAATCCTCCTTGCTCTCCTTCTTGCCCCGCTGGCGCGGCTTCAGGTTTTGCAGGGTGAGGGAATGCATCTGGGTGCACCACTGGGACAGCATGGCCAGGAACTGGGGCACAGCGGGGACAGTCACCGGCAGGGACACCCCAGCACGTCCCACAGCACCCACCCTGCCTGTGCACACACGTGGCACAAACACGGGGACATGCACACACGAGGCCGTGGCAGAGCATGTGCCACGAACTCATGGGCGTGACCCCAAATTCATGGGCACGACCCCAAATTCATGGGCGTGACCACAAAATGATGGGCGTGACCACAAATTCATGGGCGTGACCCCAAAAGCACATGACAGCCTATGCCGGGCTGAGCTCCTGTCCTCCAGCGTTCACCTGCAACACCTCCAGCAGCGGAGCAGGCACCCGCCGGTGTCCCCCGTGACCGAGTGGCACAGCCATCCCGGCCGCCGGGGAGCTGCTCACCCAGCTTTGCCCTTCTGGAAGAAAGGCCGTGCCCCAGGCGGTGCCAGCCCCTTGCCATACCTTGGAGGAGACCCTGGCGTTCTCCAGCAGCACCCGTGTCCACACGGCCGGGTGTCGGGCCACGAACTTCCAGTCCTTGCACACCTCGGCCGCGCGCAGCAGCGTCTTGGTGTCCAGGTAGGTGAAGATGCAGAAGAGAGCCGCCCTCATCTTGAGGATCTCGGGGCTGATGACCTCGCTGGAGTGGCCCGGGCTGCCCCGCTCCAGCCGGCACACCTTGGCCCCGGCCCCCTCGGGCCTGCCCGCGGCACACCCAGCGTCCGTGGCCACTGGTGCAGGAGAGGGCAGCGGGTGAGGGAAGCTCCGTCCCCGTCCCGCAGCTCCCAGCCGCCCCAGCCTCCCCTCCCGGCCCGAGGGTCGCGCTGCGCTCTCACCGGTCAGGCGGCAGCTGCCGGGCGGCCGGGACGCGGCGGATCCCGGTGCCTCGGGCTCCCAGCCCTCGGCCTCCGACTCGGTGGTGCGGGAGCCCACGTCGGACACGTCGCCCTCCTCGCCCTCGGTGCTGTTGCGGTAGGGCCGGCGGTGCCAGTTCTGGATGGCCTGGCGGCGCAGCCCCGAGCCCCGCGCCGCGTACGGGTGGCCCTCGGCCGTGTCGTCCGTGGGACACGGCTCCGCGCTGTCGCTGTCGTAGCAGCCCGAGCTCTGCGACACGGCCTTGGCCCGGCTCGAGGCCCTGGGGACGGGGATGTCCCGGCTCAGGGCTGGCCGGGGCCGCCTCCCCTTCCCTCGCCCCGTTCGGGGCCCGGCACTCACCCGGTGCTGGAGCAGGAGCGCTGGTTGGCCGCGCCGTAGGGACCGTGCCCCGCCACCGCCGGCCCGGGGTGCCGCTCCCTCTGCAGGGACAGGGGACAGCAGGGCCCGAGGTGGCACAACCAGCGTGGGCAGCCCGGGGAGGGCACCCCCGAACCCAGCGGTGCCGGCTGCCTTCGGGGGGACCCCTCGCCCCGCGGGATGCGGAGCGGCGCCTGCAGCACCGCCCAGCGCCCCGGGAACACCGACCCGCGGAGGAACGGCTTCTCGGGGACCCCCGGGGTTATCCCTTCCCCGCGGGGAGGAGAGGGGGTCCCCGCACCGCCCCGCTCGGGCCTGGCACAGCAGACCCAGGGGAGCACTGCTGAGGCCAGGGCTGCGTTATGGAAGCAGAGGGTCAATTCCCGAAGCCCCGGGTACACTCCCCAAGCAGAGGGCGAATTCCCAAAGCCCCCGGGCGCATTCCCGAAGCCCCCAGCCCCACTCCCGAATCCCCGGGCACACTCCCCAAGCAGAGGGTGAATTCCCGAAGCCCCCAGCCCCGCTCCCGAAGCAGAGGTAAATTCCCGAGGTCCCGGCCCTCCTCCCGAAGCACGGGTGAATTCCCGACTCCCCGGGCGCGTTCCCGCGGCCGGGCCGTGCCTGTGCCCGCAGAGGTACCGCTCGGGCGATGGCCTTGGTGGCCGGGGTGCCGCAGCGGCCCAGGCTGCCGTTGGGGGTGGTGCCGCAGCTGCTGCTGATGATCTGCAGCTGCTTCTCGGCGCGGTCGGCGCGGTCCAGCAGCTCCTCGATGAAGTGCTGCAGCCGCACCTTGGCGTTGGCCTCCCGCGCCGCCGTCTCCTTCAGGAACTGGTCGATCTGCAGCACCTCCCTGGCACAGGGACCGCGGTGACACCCCGGGGCTGCTCACCCGTCCCCGCTCAGCGCCTCCGGCCCCGTGTCCAGCACACCCGGCTTGTTCCATCCCAGCCCCGTGTCCAGCACACCCGGCAAAGCCCCCGGGCGCATTCCCGAAGCCCCCAGCCCCACTCCCGAATCCCCGGGCACACTCCCCAAGCAGAGGGTGAATTCCCGAAGCCCCCAGCCCCGCTCCAGAAGCAGAGGTAAATTCCAGCCAGCACACCCGGCTTGTTCCATCCCCTGCCCCGTGTCCAGCACACCCGGCTTGTTCCGTCCCCGGCCCCGTGTCCAGCACACCCGGCTTGTTCCGTCCCCGGCCCCGTGTCCAGCACACCCGGCTTGTTCCATCCCAGCCCCGTGTCCAGCACACCCGGCTTGTTCCATCCCCTGCCCCGTGTCCAGCACACCCGGCTTGTTCCGTCCCCGGCCCCGTGTCCAGCACACCCGGCTTGTTCCATCCCGGCCCCGTGTCCAGCACACCCGGCTTGTTCTGTCCCCTGCCCCGTGTCCAGCACACCCTGCTTGTTCCATCCCGGCCCCGTGTCCAGCACACCCGGCTTGTTCCGTCCCCGGCCCGCTCTGGGTCTGTGCCGGCCCGGGTGGCCCCCGGGCTGGGCTGGGGCAGGACAGGGGTGGAGGGATGCTCCCAGCGTGCAGGGGGTGTTACCGCCTTGTTTTGGGGGTGAGGGACATCCCCAGCACCTCATCCATCACTCCCAGGACTGGAATCAGGCTCCTGAGCGTGACGGAGCAGAGGGAAGAGGGTGATGATGGTGCGACAGGGGGAGGGAGGAGGATGGCAGTGACACCCTTAAACCCTGCTCAGCCCCAATCCCTGCTCAGCCGGTGCTTGCAGGGCCCCGCTCCCTCATTAACACATTAATTAGCAGGTGCTTGGGAGCTCTGAGGCTGCGGCAGGGCTGTTTCCCCCAAAATGTGTGACAGCAGCTCCGTGACCCGAGCTGACCCCAGCACAAACACCCGCTGTGCTCATCCGCTCCCCAAAACCAGGGAAGCACACGGGGCACGGGCACAGCAGCGAGGTCACGCAGCCCAAACACACGCGGCCACCACACCCCTGCACATGGATGTGCTCCAGGAACAGCCAGGTGTGCAGCAGGCACACACACACGGACACACACACACACGGACACACACACACATGGACAGACATACACTGTCCTGTCCTGCACACCTGAGTGCCATACACAGCCTCAGGAGAGCACAAACACAGCGCTCAGCATGGCACACACAGCCAGGCAGCATGGGGAGGGTGCAAAGCCCTGGCACAGGTGCCCAGAGCAGCTGTGGCTGCCCCTGCATCCCTGGCAGTGCCCAAGGCCAGGCTGGACACTGGGGCTGGAGCACCTGGGACAGTGGGAGGTGTCCCTGCCATGGCAGGGGTGGCACTGGGTGGGCTTTGAGGTCCCTTCCAACCCAAATCATCCCACAACCCCATGAGCAGCCACGTGAACACACCCCAGGCACAGCTGCTCACACTGCTCTGCTGGTGGTGCACACACACCCAGAGCTGCTCACAGCTCCCCTCAGCATCCAGGAAGGCCTGAAGAGGCACAAACCCAGCTTTGCACACCTGTCTGGGCACGCCTGACCTCGGACAGGCACACCTAGCCACACCAGCCTGAGCACAGAAACCCAAGCACACGCACCTGGCCTGGGACACCTGATCACACACAGCTGACCCCAGAGCCCTGACTGCACAGCCGGACACCAAACCTGACCGTGCACACTGACCTGGCACACCTGGACACCATGATCTGCTCAGAAGCACGCAGGGAAGGGAGGGGCAGCTCTTACTGACATAATTCCCACTGCTGGCTATCAATTACCAATTAATCACCAATTAGTTATCAGTTAATTTCTCCCCAACCTGCTGGGAGCTCTGGAGGTGCTCTGGGAAGGATCCTGGAAGGGGCCCCAGGGGATTTGGAAGGCAAATGTGGAGCTGGGCAGCAGCTGTAAGGTGATGCTGATGGTTATCACCTGTGCCTCTCTCATTCCCATGGACTGGGTGGAAAAACACTCCTGGCAGAGGAAACGGAGCCCAGAGCCAAAGGTGTCCCAGGAGGACAACGGCTTCATGGTGTCTTGGAGCTGGCAGGGCTGGGAAATGTCCTCACAGTGTTTTCAGGGAAGGCTTTGCTGATTAAAATGATTTCTGATGACTTCCTCACATGCAGGAGAAAACCTCCAGGGCCACCAGTGCTCCCCGTGCTCTCCCTGCAGCCTCACAGGGGATTTTGTCCCTTGGGGTGGAGGAGCTCGGGGACTGCTGGGGGCAGTTGAGGGGCAGGAGGGTTTCTCTGATGAATGGGAGGTCCAGGAGGTAGTTCTGGGGCATAAACCCAGGGTTTTAGGTGGTAACATTGTCCACGTTCCACCAAGAGACATCTGACCCTGTGTTTACCCTGTGTAGCTGTCTCCAGGCCCTGCTCCAGACTCATCCACGCTGTCCTTAATTCCCTCACCACACATCCCCGAGGTGCCCGTGGACAACACCCACGAGGCAGCCCCCAAACCCCTCACTGCCTGTCCCAAAACGTGCCCCAAACCTGAGGTGTCCTTACCTAGCCCCAGGTCACCCTGCTCCTCACCCAGGCCATCCCCCATCCCGGGAGCCCCGTTTCTCAGCCAGGTCATTATTTCAGAGTCAAAGTCATTCACAAGTGTGCAGAGGATGATGGGAATCAAAACAATTCCTTCAGGAATCCCAGCAGTGCTCCCAGCCCAGCCCAGCCATGCCTGTCCCCCACCAACTCCTCACTGACTTGGGCCCCTCCAGATTTGCTCCAGCTCCTGAGGAGCGAGGTCTGGTTTGCTTGGACAGCACCAAGGGGCAGAATGACCCAGAGCTGGACTGGAGGGAAGCTCAGGAGCAGCTTGGGGTGGGCAGGGGGTGTTGGGTGGGGAACACGGGGTGGAAATGAGGATGGCAGTGCCACAGGCTTTACAGCAAATGGAGGTGACACTGCTCAGGCTGCCCCACCCTCCTTCTGGGAGAAAAACCTGGAATTTGGCACAGCCATGGCAGGGGGTGGGGACAGGGTGGGATTTAAGGTTCCTTCAACCCAAACCAGTCTGTGGCTCGGTGATGCCAGCCTGGCCATGTCCTGGGAGCGCTGGTGGCCCTGGGACAAGGTCTGGCTCACCATGAGCCAGCCATGGAGGGCCAGGTCTGTGTGGACCATGAGTGGGTGGGAGAAGATGCAGAACCTGATAAGGGAGGATGCTGATGGGCACCACCAAGGGGCTGTGCCTGAGCCCTGGCCCTGAGGGCTTGGTGGTGGTGCTGGGTTCCTCTGGACTTATGGAATTGTTTGGATGGGAATAGACCCCAAAGCTCATCTCATTCCACCCCCTACCATGGGCAGGGTCACCTTCCACTATTCCCCACTGCTCCAAACCCTGCCCAACCTGGCCTTGAACCCCTCCAGGGATGGGGCAGCCACAGGTTCTGCAGGACTCACTGCCAGGCACCCCTTCCCTCCCGCCCCGCACCCGGGACAGGGACAAAGCACTCACTGCTGCTTGCGGGTGAGCTCCTGCTCCTTCTGCACCAGGTCCTGCTTGAGGGACGCCAGCATCTCCACGCTGACGTCCACCTGGCGGGACAGCTCCGACGCCCGGTCCTCCAGCTCCTGCTTCTCGCGGCTCAGCCGCAGGCTCTCCTGCTTGGCCTTCTCCAGCTCCGAGCTCTTGCGGTCCAGCTCCACCTGCAGCCGGCCCACCTGCGAGGCGATCTTCTGCTCCACCTCCTCCGTCAGCTTCTCCAGCCTCTTGTCCACCTCCAGCTTCTCGAAGGCGCGGATCTTCAGGCGGGCCAGGCCCTCCTCGTAGGCCGAGTCCATGGCGGCGGGCGGGACGGGCGCGGGCGCCACGGCCTTGCCCCGGGTGAAGATCTCGCTCAGCGGGATCTCGATCTCGTGCACATAGCGGGGCGAGGGCGACGAGGACGGCGCCGGCTCCAGCTCGTCGGCGGGGACCAGGTCGCAGGAGAAGCGCTGGTCCTTGCCCTGGAAGGAGGTGCTCTCAAAGTAGTCCCTGCGCGCGGCCGGGGCCAGCAGGGCCCCGTCGGCGGCCAGCGGGAAGACGGCGGCGTCGCAGATGCTGTTGGTCTTGGAGAGCACGTAGAGGGTCTCATAGGTGTGGTTGTACTCCAGGTGCGCGCGCAGCGAGGACAGGCTGCGGAAGCGCTTGTGCTCGCCGCAGCGCGGGCAGCGGTAGGGCAGGTCCAGCGAGGCCATCCCTCAGCTCTGCTCCCCGCCGGGACCCCGCTCATGGCGCGGCGCCGGGGCTGCGGGCACCTGCGGGGGTGGCCGGGGAGCCCCCGGCAGAGGGGTGGTGGCACCGCTGGGACATGGCGTGGGGACGGCTCGGGGTGGAGTGGGGGGGATCCGGCAGTCCTGTGGGGGTGTCAGCATCGAGCGGAGCCGGGTGCTGGAAGAGATGGGGGTCAGTGATACCGGGGTGGGGGGTCCCCAAAAATCCCTCCTTGGTCCTTCTTCTGGGTGCCCTCTGTGCCTCCATCCCACCTTCCCCTGTTCCTCCCACCCACGTGCATCCCTTGGGAGGGCACATGGTGCTAAAGAGGCTGCAGAGCCCTGGGAATGTGCAGAGCCCTGGGAAGCTCTGGAGCCACTGGGAAGTTCCACCACCCTTGTGAAGACCAACAGCTTTTGAGAAGCTCCACAAGCCTTGGGAAGTTCCTGGACTGGATCATCTTAGAGGGCTTTTCCAACCTGAATGGTCCTGTAGTTCTGTGAACTCTTGGGAAGATCCGTAACTGCTGGGAAGGCCTCCCACCCCTTGGGAAGGTTCACAGCCATCTGGGGAACACAGCCACCAGCAAGGTGCACAGCCCGTGGAATTCTCTCCGTGCACCCTGAGCTGTCACAGGAGGTGGCAGGGGTGACCCTTTTGCTCTCTTGCCCAACGAGCCCCTGCAGCGTCAGGGGTCCCCAGGGGCCAGGACCATCCCCATGTCCGACACCAGGAGCAGCTGCTGGGATCCCCCTTCTCCAAGAGAAGGCCACCCCTCTCCTGCTGGATCAGCCCGTGAAGGCTGGAATGGGATCCATCCCCAAGAGTTCTCAGCCATCCCTGGGCTGCCCGATGCAGGGGACACGATGACCTCTCCTGCCTGGGTGGGTGAGGGTCCCTGTGGGACCTGGCTCACCCCCCACTCACAAAATCCTCCACAACGTCAGTGGGGGGAACCCCACCCCTGTGAAATGGGACAAACCAGTGAAAATCCAGCCCAGGAGGCTGCAGAGGTCCCCTCCAGGCTGGGGGGCACAAACACACCTCGGGGCACAATACTTTCACTTTTCATTCATTTGTCACTCAAAGATGAAAACGGCAATGCTTTTACCCCAGAACACCGAGGGCACCCCTGGGTGGGAGCATCCCCCGCTCATCCCTCTGCAACATCCCACAAAGAGCTCTTCCCACCACCCAAAAAACCCTCAGAGCCCTCCTGCATCCCATAACCACCAGCTGGTGAGCCCTGAACTGCCCGGAGCCTCCATCCATCCCTGTGGTCCCAGGGCAGCATCCCTGGTGGCTCAGCATCCCCTCAGAGGGACAACCAGGCCACGAGGCTGGGAAACCATTTTTTAAGGGAAAAATCAGCAAAGGCAAGACATCCACGCCAGAAATAAAACCAGGATGAGCCGGGGGGGTTTGTGACCCGCCTGGCTGCGTTTTGGGGTCGTTACCAAGCACCCCCTCCCACATCAGCCCCACCCGGGCTACCACCGGCCCGGCCCGGCCGGAACGCGACCCGCGGCGAGCACAAAGCACGTCCGGCAACTTCGGCCGCTGCCGGGGGATGAGAAAGCGCTTTTCCAGCGCAGGGATGGGGAATCGTGCCGTGCTGCCTCAGGCCTGGATGCCTGCCCGCGTCTCCCGGGGCACCCGAGCAGCCCCAGCCCGAATTTCCCGGCCGAAATCCAAGGCAGGGTCGGCCCAGGTGGATCGGGAAGCACGCGGAGCCCGCTCCTTGTCCTGGGCAGCTCCTACCCCGGCCGCAAACCTCTCCTCGCTCCCATCTCCACGGCAACAACCAGGATTTGAGGGGATGATTCGTGGAGTCGTTACCACGCTAATAAAACCCACAGGCATCCGGAGCCGGGAAACGCTGCCGGCCGCCGGGACTGCAGCACGGCCGGGCTGCCCCAGCCGCCACCTGCGGCCCGTCACGGAGCCTTCCCCGGCATTGTTCAGCGCCCTCCTGCCCACCCGCCCGCCCCCAGAAAACACCAGCGGCAGGCAGCTCCCGCCTGCCTGGAGAGGGAGCGGGGGGAGAGGAGAGGTGTGGGGGCTGCTGCGGGCTGGGGGCGATGCCGGGATGGAGGGA
Source organism: Montifringilla adamsi (assembly GCA_017590115.1). Lineage (NCBI taxonomy): Eukaryota > Metazoa > Chordata > Aves > Passeriformes > Passeridae > Montifringilla > Montifringilla adamsi. Next base: position 563,547 of record JAGGNK010009559.1, on the reverse strand, counting down.
GGGAGGGTGATGCTGGGCTGGATAGAGGATGGTGATGCCGGGCTGGACTGGGGGTGATGCCGGGCTGGAGGGTGGGCGATGCCGGGATGGATGGGGGGTGATGCCGGGGTGGATGCAGGGCGATGCCGGGATGGAGGGTGGGCGATGCCGGGATGGATGGGCAGTGATGGGGATGCTGCCCGCGCCGCTGGTCCCCATCCTTCCCGGCGCTCCAGCGGGGTGGGAGCACCGTGGTGGGCGACGACGGCTGGGGCTGAGGCACAGAGGGCTCGGGGGAGGTGGGCATGAAAATCCGGGTGCTTTTTTTACCCCCCCCCCAGCCCCTGGAGCAGGGAGCGGCTGGTCCGTCCTCACATCCTGGCAGCGGCTTTGTCCCCGCTGCGTCCCCCTGCTCCCGGGGGCCCTGGGTGAGGAGCATCCTGGGGACAAGCCACCGCCTCCCAGGGCACCGTCGCCGCTCCATCCCATCCCCTGTCGCCCCATACCTGCTTGTGGCCGCCGACCTGGCGCGCTGGGCTCCTCCGGCGAGGGCAGCATCTCTCCCGCTCGGCCGCGGGCCGCCCCCGAGCGGGGCTGCGGGGGGGACGGAGCCCGCACAGCTCCAAAGCCGCACAAAGGGGGCTGGAGGGTGGGCGATGCCGGGCTGGAGGGTGGGCGATGCCAGGATGGGTGGGGGGTGATGCCGGGATGGATGGGGGGCGATGCCGGGGTGGATGCAGGGCGATGCCGGGATGGAGGGTGGGCGATGCCGGGATGGATGGGCAGTGATGGGGATGCTGCCCGCGCCGCTGGTCCCCATCCTTCCCGGCGCTCCAGCGGGGTGGGAGCACCGTGGTGGGCGACGACGGCTGGGGCTGAGGCACAGAGGGCTCGGGGGAGGTGGGCATGAAAATCCGGGTGCTTTTTTTACCCCCCCCCCAGCCCCTGGAGCAGGGAGCGGCTGGTCCGTCCTCACATCCTGGCAGCGGCTTTGTCCCCGCTGCGTCCCCCTGCTCCCGGGGGCCCTGGGTGAGGAGCATCCTGGGGACAAGCCACCGCCTCCCAGGACACCGTCGCCGCTCCATCCCATCCCCTGTCGCCCCATACCTGCTTGTGGCCGCCGACCTGGCGCGCTGGGCTCCTCCGGCGAGGGCAGCATCTCTCCCGCTCGGCCGCGGGCCGCCCCCGAGCGGGGCTGCGGGGGGGACGGAGCCCGCACAGCTCCAAAGCCGCACAAAGGAGGCGGCTGCCGGGCGCTCAGGGCTGTGCCGGGGCGGGGGGATGCGGGCCACGGGGGATGCGGGCACGGGGATGCGGGGCACCGGGGATGCAGCCCGCGGGAAGAGCCCGGCTCCCCGCGGCCAGCACCTCCATGCCAGGCAGGCCCTGGGGAAGGAGGGAGGGAGGGAGGGAGGGTGGTGGCTGCGGGGTGGGGGGAGGAGGAGGAGGCGGAGGAGGAGGAGGAGGAAGGAAGCCGAGGCTGAAGGCCCCGGCGGGGTGCTGGGAGGGTTCTGGGCACCCTGGGGATGGCGGCTCCCCGGGGCGCTGGGGCTCAGCGCGGGCTCGGCGTGGCGAGCGAGGGAGGATGCAGGGATGGAGGGAGGCGGAGGGCGAGCGCCGGCAGCCGCCTCCTCCCCTGCAGCCGGAGCCGGGGCCCTCCCGCACAGCTCCCTCTGCCTGTCTCCCCACGAACACGGCGGGCCCGGCTGCCACGGCAGCCCCCGGCCCCGCACCCCCTGTCCCGCCGCCCCCGGCAGCTCCTGGCCGGGATCTCCCGGAGCATCCTGCCCGGAATGCAGGGCCGGTGTGGGGCCCACGCTGGGCTGCTCCTGCCCCGTGCCAGGCTGGACACAGGTGCCAGGACACGGGCTTGGTCCCAGGACAGTCCCTGATCATCCTGTCTTCATCCCTGGCTTGATCCCCACTGAGTCCCTGAGTATTCTGCCTTGGTCCTGATTGTCCCTGAGCACCCTGGCTTTGTCCCTGCCTCGGTCCTGGTCCAGTCCCTGACACCCTGGCTTGGTCCCTGGCTGGGTCCCGAGCTGGTCCCTGATCATCCTGGCTTAATCCCTGCCTTGGTCCTGGTCCAGTGCCCGAGTACCTGGCGTGGTTCCCAGCCGGGTCCTGCTCTGGTCCCTGAATGCCCCAGTGTGGTCCCCAGGTTGTCCCCAAGCCCCTGCTCTGGTCCCAGTCCAGTCACCCTGGGATCACCCTGGGCTGGTTCCCAGCTTGGTCCTGCTCTGGTCCAAGGCTGCCCTGGTTAATCTCTGCCTTGGTCCTGAATCCCTGAGCATCCACTTGTGGGCCCTGGCTCCATCCCCAGATGGTCCCTGAGCTTTAAGCCTGGCTTGATCCTGATCCAGTTCCTGGTGCCCGTGCCAAAGGCATCCAGCACTGCCGTGCTTCCTCTCTGGGGTGGGCAGGGGGTGGGCATGGGGTGGGCACGCTTGATCCTGATCCAGTTCCTGGTGCCCGTGCCAAAGGCATCCAGCACTGCCGTGCTTCCTGTCTGGGGTGGGCAGGGGGTGGGCATGGGGTGGGCACGGGGTGGGCACAGGGGGGATGGCAGCGCCGGGCCCAGGGTGCTGCTGACATGGGGGCAGGTGGGTGTCCCCATCCCCTGGGACCTGGGGTGCCACCCCTGCCCCCCTGCACGTGTGCCCAGTGCCAGCCCAGCCTGGAGCACCTGCCCCAGAGGCTCTGGGGTGGCTCTGGGGGGCTCTGGGGTGGCTGTGGGGTGGCTCTGGGGTGGCTGTGGAGCAGCTCTGGGGTGGCTCTGGGGGTCTCCCATCCCTCCCACGTCCCTGGCAGCGCTGGCCAGAGGAGCAGAGGCCCAGGGCTGGAGCGGTGCCCCTGCAGAGTTCCAGGCTCACATCAATTATGGATGGGTTCCTGAGGGGTATTAATCAAGGCCTCCTGCATCATTCATGGCCAGCGGTGAGGGAGAGCTCGGCTCTGCTGCCCCGCGGGATCTGGCATCCCCAGAGAGGGGCCAGCCCTCCCTCCCCAAAGGAAACCTGGGCTCCTTATTGACCATAAGAGCTGGGCTGTCCCCCCAGAAAAGGTTTTCCTGCGTGTCTGGGGTCACCTGCACCCCTTGGAGTGGTTCTGGCTCAGGGCTGGGCTCCCACACACTGGGAGGTTTCACCTGAAGGTCACGAGCACCCTTGGGTGCTATCGGGGTGTGAGATTTTAGGGACACATCTCAGGGGAAATTTGGGATTTCCCCCTCAGCCCGGTTTCCTTCTGGCCCCTTCCCACATCCCATCTCTGCTACCAGCCCCCCATGCCCTGCCCAGCTCCCCATCCCAGCTCCGCAGGGTCCCCACAGCCCATGCAAGTTCTGATTCTGCTGGGACCCCCGGGACCCTGGGTTCTTCTGGGATTACTGGGACCCTGGGTTCTGCTGGGACACCTGTGCCTCTGGATTTTCTGGGATTGCTGGTGTTTAGCCCCGGAATGCTGCAGCCCGCATGTTGACAAAGGGCTGAGGGGCATGAGGGAATAACACAGGATTACCCCTCTCTCCTGCATAATATGGCTGGGGGCAGATCCCCCCTCCAGGGCTGCAGGAGGGGGCAAAATCCATCAGAAAAGGAAAGAGCAGATTGCAGCTGTGCCCTTTTCTCCCTCTGCCAGCAAAGGAGCATCGCGCCTAAATCACCTGAGCATCCATGACAATGGCCCTGGCGCTGCTGCCTCCTTCCACGGGCACCTCCTCCTGATTAACGACACCAAAGGCGTGCCCCATCCAAGAACCTCCCCTGGAAGGACGGGATTTTGGGATTTCGTGCTTGTGACTGATTTTTAGCCACCGGAGGAGGGAGGTTCTTCCATGGGAGGGACATTCCTGGCTGCAGCAGCTCTCCTGTGCCGTTCCCAGGAGAGGGGAACCAGCATCCCTCTACCATCTAAAATCGCAAAAGGGAGGGATAAACAGCCCTCAAAAGGGAGGGATAAACCCCAGCAGGGTCCCCATCCTGCCTGGATCTCTCCAACCCTGGAGCTGAGCCCGGCTGGAATTGGGGAACGGGCACCTCACCCCATTTCCTGAGGGTGAAGTGTGGGACACCCACCTCCCACTGGGAGCCAGGATCCTGGAATGGGGGCTCTGGGCTGGGCTTTGGGGGCCCCACAGGAGAGGGGCAGATGAGGACCCAGCCGCATGAGAACAGAGCCAGAGCCACGTCCTGTGTTTGCAGGGAGCAGGGATCCCTGCTCTGCCCCAGGATGGAGCCCTCCTCCCGGGATGAGCCCCGCCTGGGGCTGGGGGACCCTCAGGAGCTGCACTGATGGATTTTTTTTCTCCCTGCTAATTATGGAAGCACCTTTTTTTTTTTTTTTTTTTTTTTTTTTCCCAAAATGCAACAGCGGAGGTCAAAAACACAACAGAAATACAGGATGGAAAGGCAGAGAGCAACCTCAGCGAGGGCTTGGATCAGCTCAAATCTTTAATTAGAAAAATAGACACAAATTTGAAATATTCCTGATAGAGGCCTTTTCTTTTTACAAACATAATAATAATAATAATAATAATAATAATAATAATAATAATAATGAAATCACCTTTCCCAAGGGCCTGTTAGCACCGGAGGCCAGAGCCCGGTGGGGTCTCTCTCCCTGGGGAGAAAGGACGGGAGCAGCCACAGCCCCGACCGTGCGGGCCGGAAAATCTCCAGGCAGGAACATCCTGGGAAGCGCTGCCTTGGGAAAGCACAGCCGGGCGCTCCGAGTGTCCGGCGCACCGGCCGCGGCGGTGATTTCTGTCCGTCTGTCTGTACAGGGGCTCTGCTCTCCCCTCCTCGGAGCAGGAGCTGTGGGATGGTCAGTCCCGCGGTCCGGGATGGCTCCGCCGGCCGGGGCTGCCCCTCGCCGTCCCCGCCGGGACCGCCTCGCCTCCCGCGGGCCCTGGCGCCCGGCTCGGCTCCGCCGCCTCTCCTGGGGCCACCGGGAGGGAACCGCACCCCGGCTCTCCCCTGAGACGCTCGGGGGACCTCGGGCAACGCCGCCTGGCAGCGCGCAGGCCGCGGCTCAGAGCGCGCCGAAGGAGAGCCCCACGGAGAAGAACCCCAAGCCCTTGAGCTTCTCCTCGCTCCGCGCCTTCTGCTTGAGGTGCACCTTGCTGTGGCGCTTCTTCTCGTCGCTGCGGGCGAAGCGGCGGCCGCAGGTGTCGCAGGAGAAGGGCTTCTCGCCCGTGTGCGTGCGGATGTGCGTGGTGAGGTGGTCGCTGCGGCTGAAGTTGCGCAGGCAGATGCGGCACTGGAAGGGCTTGTGGCCCGTGTGGATGCGCAGGTGCCGGTTGAGCTCGTCGGAGCGGGCGAAGCTGCGGATGCAGTTCTCCACCGGGCAGGCGAACGCCTTCTCGTGGGGCTTGGGGCAGAAGCACTTGGAGGAGCACTTGCTGCGCCGCGCCTTCTTCTTGGGCTCGGCCAGCGCCGGAGGGTTGGGGGGCAGCAGCGCGGGCAGCGACGAGGCCGCGGCGTGGCCCAGGAAGTCCGTGGGGGGCACGGAAGGAGAGGGGTGAGGATGGAGCAGCTCGGCAGAGCCCATCAGGCCCGGCAGCACCTCGGGCTGGGCCAAGGAGGCCTCGAAGTCCGGCATTAACGGCCCGGGGAGGTTGTGGATCTTGCCGTCGGCGAAGTCCCCGCGGGCCGGGAAGTTCTCTGGCTCGCAGCCGAAGCCCAGATGGGCTCCAAAGCAGGCGGTGTCCTCCGCCAGGCTGCCGAGCTCGGGCTGGCAGCTGATAGACAAGGCGCTCTCCATCTTGGAGCCCAGCGGGGGGAACAGCCCCGGGCCGCTGTCGGTGCCCGGGAAGCCCTCGGGAGAGTGGAAGCCGGCGGGCAGGTAGGCCTGGTGCTGCTGGGAGATGGGCTCCCACTGGGCACAGGTGGCTTTGAACTTGTCCAGGGGCGGGGAGCCGGAGGACAGCTTGATGTCCTGCTTGCTGTCCAGGAGCTTGGGCTGGAAGAAGCACTGGGAGGTGTTTCCCTGCAGGGGCTGGGCGCCCTCGGCCGCGGGGAAGGCGCCATAGCCCGGCTCCGGGAACGGGGCCGGGCTGGACCCGCTCATCTCGGGCTGGCACGACGGGTACAGGTCCAGCTGGCCCTGAGCCACCTCGGGACAGGGGTAGAGAGCGTCCAGGTGCCTCTGGTGGCCCTCGGAGGAGGCGAAGGGGGAGATGCCCAGGATGCCCGACATCAGGTTGAAGAGGGATTCCTGGTCCTGCGGGTGCTCCGGTACCGCCTTGATGAAGAAGCTGCCGGTGTAGCTGAGGGAAGGGGAGGGCTGGCTGCCCAGCAGGGAGTAATCCACGGCCCCGCCGCTGCCGGGGACACCCAGCAGCTCACCTGGGAAACAGGAGACGGCGGTGAGAGGGCTGGAGGGATGCGGGGCCGGGGGCGGGATGCAGGGAGCAGCGGGAGCTGTTGCGTCACTGCGAGGTCTCCGTCCCCGAAACCGCACAGGGAGCCCTGGGACTCACCCCCCTCCCCCAGCGGGACCCTCAGGACCCCCGCTTTGAGCTAGCGGGGACTGCTGCGCCCCAGGCCGGGGCTGAGGGCGGAGCAGGAACGTTCCCGGCTCCTGGATGCAGCCACCATTCCCAGCGGGGTCCCTCATCCCTGCCCGGCTCCCGCCCGCCCTTACCTCCAAGGAAATCGGCCTCTGCCAGAAGTTGCTGCTCAGGCTGCCCCAAGCCCTGCAGGTCTCCGGTTTTCATCTCGCAGCTCTCCTCGTACTTGGAGTAAAGCGGATCCGGGCAGGAGAAATCCATAACGTTGAGCATCTTCCCTGGAGACGCGGCCGGAGCAGGGAGGCCGGGCTGGGACGAGCCGGCGATGCTCGGGGAGAGCCGGGAGGCGCTCGGGATGAGCCGGGGAATGCCCGGGGACAGCCGCTGGATGCTCGGGGGCGAGGCGGGAGCTGCTCCGGGCGAGCCCGGGACGAGCTGGGAACGCCCGGGATGCCCGCAGCGATCCGAGGGATGCTCGGGGATGAGCCGGGCCACGCTCGGGGGGCCCGCACGGGTCCGGGGGATGCTCGGGGCAGGTGCCGGCGACCCTGCAGGGGATGCTGTGGGGTGCTTGGGGCGGTGCGGGGCGGGCCGGGGCGGGGGGCCCAGGCAGGGCCCGGCGGCGGCGCAGCCCGAGCGGACACCCGGAGCTCCCTCCCCGCCGCCCCCTTTATAGCGGGAGCGGGGCTGCTCCGACCTTCCGCCGCAGCCATTTCTGGAGTCCCCAGTGAGGCTGCCGTGACGTAAATGCCCATATATGGACTCAGGATGTAGGCTAGGGAGTCCCAATAAGGAAATCTCTCCCGTGACGCGATGCCCCTTCCCTCCCCCTTCCCTCCTCCCCTCCCCCTTTTCTCTCGCTCTGTTTTTCATTTTTTTCCCCCCCTTCCTTCTCTCTTTTTAACTAATAATCGCGATATTTTTAACAGATCTCTGCCGCTGTGTGCGCGCGTGTGCCCAGCATCCCCCCGCGGGTGTGCACACGCGTGTGCAAGCCCCGGCCGTGCAGGAGCGAGCCTGGCCCGCAGCCGTGGCTGCCCCGGGGCTCGGGAGGCTGCGGGGCATCCCCGCGGCTCCGGCCCCGGCTCCGCAGCCTTGGCTGCCGTCCCACCGTGGGCCGCTCCTCTCCCGGGTTTGCAGCTCCCCGGGAGCCCCGTGCTGTTTTTTTCCCGTGAATGCCTTTTGTCGCTCCTGCTCCTTCTAGAAGCGCCAAAGGTGCCGGCTTTGCCCTTGCTCCCCCTCGCCTGTCCTGCCCTGCTCTCCCGGCCGCATTTTGGGTATTTCTGCCGGCGTGCCGCCCTGTCGGGTGCGGAGCGGGAGGTGGCTCCGGCTCCTGCTGCGGCGGAGAAGGCTCAGCCTGCCCGGAGCCCCCCGGCCGTGCCAGCCCCCGGCTAACACCCAGCCCGGGGAGCGGCAGGCCCGGAGCTGGGCTGGGGAAGGGATCCATCCGCAAACCCTCCCCGTCTCCCGGGGAAAGCTTTCCGAGCGGGCTGATCCTGGCAGCGCCTCCAGCCCGAGCATCCTCAGCCCGGGCCGGGGATGAAGGCTCTGCAGGGAGCCAGCCTGCCCTGCCCTGCCCTGCCCTGCCGCTCGGGGATGCCCAGCGCTGCTTTGGAGCTGATCCTGGACAGCAGGGATGCTCTGGGGAGGGGACTGCCACCGGCCCGCGGCACGGCTGGGGCGGGGAGGGGAAGGTTTGCTCTGCCATTTTGGCTGCTGGGCCCAAACCCGCTGTGAAGGATGCTCAGACAAATATTTGGGGTGTAAACCCCTGTTCGTACAGCACACAGCAGCTCAGGTGAGCTGGGTGTGCAGGAGGGGGGCTGTGCATGCACGGGGCTGGGGAAGAGGAGGGGGCCCCTCCCTGGCCTCCCTAAATTCCTGTTTCCCTGCCTCCAAGTGCTTACAGCCCTGCAGGCAGGCCAGATGTGCCGGGGCCGTGTCCCAGATGTGCTGGTGCCGTGTCCCAGATGTGCTGGGGCCGTGCCCCGTGCCCAGGCCGTGCCAGGCCGGGCCCAGCTGGCAGCAGCAGGTGATCCCGAGTTATTCCTGGCTCCAGGGTGAGTCACGGCCTCCCTTCGGGCAGATCCCCGGGGTTGGTGTCTGGCAGCACTCCCCTCGCTGGGGTTCTGCTGCCTCTGCAAGCCCGCAGCCCAGCACAGGGGCAAGGAGGCAACAACCCCCCTGGGCATGCAGGGAATGGGCCTGAGGGTCGGGCTGCAGATAAAAGAGGGGATGGAGAGGTGCAGGCAATGACCAGAGTGTGGAAATGCTCAGTGGCATCCCATTATTCCCTGTCTGTCCCCTCACAGGAGATAAGGGGGGCCCAGGGCAATGGGTTTCAGTAAATCAAGGGCAAACTCACCCTGCAGTGCTCAGTGACCCTGGAATTTGGAGCTTCAGGACATCGTGGGGACCAGGAGGGTGACCAGGCTGGAAATATTCCCCTGTGGCCCTGCAGACAAGCCCAGCCTGCAGTGAGGGATGTGCTGGACCCAGCCAGGGTGGGACCTGGGGCTCCTGGGTCTCTTCTCCACCTCTCCCTGGCTGCATCCCTGGGCAGCCTCGCTCGCTCTGGGTTATTTGGCTCTCAGGGAGGTCAGCCTAGAGGATGTGCAGGATCTCCAGGCTGGGCCTTTGCTGTGCACACCCTGGGACAGCTCCCCTTCCCTCCCGGACACGGAAAACACTGTCCCTCCTGTGGGACAGCACCACGGGAGCCTCCCTGCACAGCCACGGGCAGGGGCAGCTCCCAGAAACCTCCCTGCGCCCTCAGAGCTGCTCTGAGATAGTGAGATAGTGTCAGTGCTGCAGCTCCCCGGGGAGGAGATCAGCCTGCACTGGGTGGGTTACAGCCTGCACAGGGGCTGCACAGGGGCTGCACGGGGGCTGCACAGGGGCTGCACAGGGGCTGCAGAGGGGCTGTAAGGGGCTGCACAGGGGCTGCAGAGGGGCTGCAGAGGGGCTGCACAGGGGCTGCACGGGGGCTGCACAGGGGCTGCACAGGGGATGCACAGGGGCTGCAGAGGGGCAGCACAGGGGCTGCACAGGAGCTGCACAGGGGCTGCACAGGGGCTGCACAGAGGATGCACAGGGGCTGCAGAGGGGCTGCAGAGGGGCTGCACAGAGGCTGCAGAGGGGCTGCACAGGAGCTGCACAGGGGCTGCACAGGGGCTGCACGGGGGCTGCCTGGTGTCCCCACCCCCCCCCGGGTGAACGCTTCCACCCTTTAAACCCGATATAAGCAGAGACCTCTGTTTAAAAGCCCTTTGCGTTCCGTTTTTCTGCATAAAGCCGAGGCAGTTTGCAGTGGCCCTGGGGACAGAGCAGAGCGCTGGCAGGTGACACCAGGCATGAGGTAATGCCAACGTGACCGCGGCCGAGCCAAGCCCGGGGCAGGCGCTGGCACGGCATCTCCCGGGCCAGAAGGGGCTCCCGGCTGCCGAGGAAGTGAGATAGTGTCAGTGCTGCAGCTCCCCGGGGAGGAGATCAGCCTGCACTGGGTGGGTTACAGCCTGCACAGGGGCTGCACAGGGGCTGCACAGGGGCTGCACAGGGGATGCACAGGGGCTGCAGAGGGGCAGCACAGGGGCTGCACAGGAGCTGCACAGGGGCTGCACAGGGGCTGCACAGAGGATGCACAGGGGCTGCAGAGGGGCTGCAGAGGGGCTGCACAGAGGCTGCAGAGGGGCTGCACAGGAGCTGCACAGGGGCTGCACAGGGGCTGCACGGGGGCTGCCTGGTGTCCCCACCCCCCCCCGGGTGAACGCTTCCACCCTTTAAACCCGATATAAGCAGAGACCTCTGTTTAAAAGCCCTTTGCGTTCCGTTTTTCTGCATAAAGCCGAGGCAGTTTGCAGTGGCCCTGGGGACAGAGCAGAGCGCTGGCAGGTGACACCAGGCATGAGGTAATGCCAACGTGACCGCGGCCGAGCCAAGCCCGGGGCAGGCGCTGGCACGGCATCTCCCGGGCCAGAAGGGGCTCCCGGCTGCCGAGGAGGCGGGATTGCCTTCCTGGGGCACTCGTGTCGTCACCGGGAGCAGGAGGAACCCCGTGCCGTGTCCAGCTGCCCCGGGGGGAGCGGGCTCGCTCCTGCCCCGCTCGGGGGGTTCTCTGGCTTTCCCCGGCCCCAGGAACGCTGCAGCAGCCTTGCCATGCTGGGGCAGCTCCCCGCTGTCCGTGGGCAGCTCCCAGCCCAGGGCCAGCCGGGCAGAGGGATTTGAGCTCCCGCTGTGAGCTGGGAGCATCCTTGGGGCAGCAAACGCCCCCAAAGCAGGGCTGGCTGCGCCCCAGATGGAGCTGGGGGGCTTGGGGCACTGCCCTGGGCTCCTGCCACCTCAGCTCCTGCCTGGCCAGCTCCTCGCCCTCCTGCTGGCCCTGCTGGGTCACCTCTGTCCTGCCACGCTGCCACCAGCCCGCTGCCATGGCCCAGCAGCCTCCTGCCCTGCCAGCTCCCAGCCGGGGTTACAGCAGGGAAACCCAGCCCCGGTTCCTGGCTCTGGCTGCCTCCTGCCCTGGTTTCCATCTCTGGGCCCTGCCCCTCAGCCTGGCAGGGTTTGGCAGGGGGTGGGTGCTCCCAGGACTCCCAGCCCTGGTTGAGGGGGAAGCTGCCATGGAAAGGAGGAGAGCCATCCTCTTCCTCCTGCCTTGCCTTGCCGCGGTCAGAGAGGAGCTGGGGGAGCTCTGGGAATGGCTCTTCCTGCTGGAGCACGAGCCCAGGCAGGGCAGGGGCAGAGATGGGCAGCGCTGATGTGGGACTGGAATTCATTTTTCCAGAGGGATGGGCTGGGGGCTGGCTCATGGCACTGCTGCTTGGCAGCCAAACCCGGGGCTGCGTGCCAGAGCCCGCGGGCACCCGGGGAAAGGTGCAAAGCCCAGGTGTCCTGCCAGGCTCTGAGTGCTCGGGCACCTCTGCAGCACCCCGTGCCCCACACCAGAGCTCCTCGGGGGATTTTCCCACTGATTCCTCTCCATTTCCTGTGCCGGGAGATGATGCAGGTTCTAGGTGTGAAGAAATGCCTGTTTCTGTGCCTTTGGAGCGCTCCCAGCGTTTCCAGCCCTGCAGGCTCAGAGGAGCCGGGGGTGTGTGCTGGCTCCAGGCTGCTCGGTGCCCCCCTCCTGCCCCCAGAGCCCTCTGTGCTGCTGGGCAGGGCTGGGAAATTCCTGCTGGGACACCCAGCCCTGCCAAGCCTTCTCCTTGGGCCAGACAGGCCCGTGGGCTCTGAGCCGCTGGTCCTCGATATTCCAGAAGGTGCTTCTGGAATTCCAAAGTGGTTTTTGGCCCTGGAAGCCGAGGGAAAGACAGCAACCCCCAGCACCTCCCTGCCACCTCCCCAGCACTTCCATCCCTCATGGAGCAGCGTCCCTTGGAATCCCTGCCCTGCCCAGGTCTGCTCTGCAGAGGGGCTGGAGCGGCCAACGGAATTTTAAGGAAATTTTATTTCATTTTAAAAGTATTTTAAAGGGAAATGCTGCTGATTCTCCCTGTGGCTCAAGGGGCAGGGGAGGGCACCCAAAGGGGCCCTGCAGCACCCAGGGCTGAGCAGCTGCTCTTTGGGTGCTGCACCCAGAATTCCCACCAAATTCCCACACTCAATTCCAGCCCCAGAATTCCCTTCCCACCTCCCAGATCCATCTCCTTTGTGCCACCCCCACCAAAGCCGCAGCAAAGGCAGCCCCAGAGCCCAAAGCCTTCAGTGGCCAGCCCGGAGCTCCCCCTGCCAGTCCCAGGATGCAGAAGGGAAGGAGCATTCCGAGCCTGGGAGCTGGCCCTGCATCTCCCAGGGGCTGGGTGGCCCAGGGTGACAGCAGTGATTCCTGCTGGGATGGACTCAGGGACACTGGGCCAGAGAATCCCAGGATGGTTTGGGCTGGAAGGGACCTTAAACCCCATCCATGGGGCAGGGACACCTCCCACTGTCCCAGCTGCTCCCAGTGTCCAGCCTGGCCTTGGGCACTGCCAGGGATGCAGGGCAGCCCCAGCTGCTCTGGGAATTCCAGCCCAGCCCCTGCCCACCCTCCCAGCCAGGAATTCCTTATTCCCAAGATCCCATCCACCCCTCTGGAGCGTGGATCTCATCTCCCTGCCCTCCCTCTCCTGCTCCATCCATCTCCCGTGCCAGGAAAACTTCCGGAAGAGCAGAGCTCGGCATTGCCATGGAAACCCCGGCCCAGCTCTCCCTGTGCCGCTCCTGGTGCTGCAGAGGATGCTCCAGAGGCACAGGAGCCACCTGGAGAGCTGGCCCAGGGCTGGGCAGGGCAGGGGATGCTCCAAGGGCAGGGGGGATCCTTCTCCAGGGGGGGCTTTCCAGGGGGATCCTTCTCTAGGGGGGATTATCCAGGGCTGATCCTTCTCCAGGGCTGACCCTTCTCCAGGACTGATCCTTCTCCAGGGGTTTTTTCCAGGGGGATCCTTCTCCAGGGGGGATTTTCCAGGGGGGATCCTTCTCCAGGGGAGATCCTTCTCCAGGGTTTTTTTCCAGGGGGATCCTTCTCCAGGTTTTTTTTCCAGGGGGATCCTTCTCCAGGGGAGATCCTTCTCCAGGGTTTTTTTCCAGGGGGGATCCTTCTCCAGGAAGGTTTTCCATGGGGATCCCTCTCCAGGGGGGTTTTCCCCAGGCTGTCGGGGCAGCCTCAGCAGGTTCAGCAGCCCTGATGCTCTGTGGAACACTAAAAAGGGCTCTTTGTTTTGGATGACTGGCCCCCAGGCTGGAATTTCAGAGCCCGGGCCAGGTCAGCGGGGATGGTTATCCCCTCCTGGTTTAGGCTGCTGCTCATCTCCACATCCTCCGGGTGCTCTGCTGGCCAGCACAGCTCTCCCTGCCCCCCAAGTCACCGATTCCTTCTCCTGCATCCTTGCTTTTCACCCCAAGCCGCTGATTTTGGGGCAAAACCCTGAGATGTGGCAGCTGCCTGCAGTTCTGGAGTGGCACCGAGTACAGGAATGGTGACCACCTATTTATTTTCATTAACTCCAATAAAGCTCATCTCTAAGTAAAGTCTTAGCTCCTCTAACATTTCTGAACTCCTTGAAGTTTGTGTTTGATGGGCAGGCAGCTTGGCAGAGCAGTGCTCCCACACAGGCAGCAGCCAGGACTGATCCCTGCTGCCCCAGACCCCGGAGGAGGGCACGGCTGCTCCTGGCCCCCCAAACCCCAGAGGAGGGCACGGCGCTGCTCCTGGCCCCCCAAACCCCAGAGGAGGGCAAGGTGCTGCTCCTGGCAGCTCTGGCAGCAGCCGGGGGGCACAGCGGGGCTCCTGCCCCCTCCTGCCTCCTGGCCCCAGGGCTTTTGTGTGGTTCTGCACTCAGGCGGGGCAGGAGGATCAGCCAGGAACCGGGGTCTGGCTCCAGCAAAGGCAGAAGCTGCAGAGGACCATTTTCTCAGCTTCTTCCTGAAAGTGCTTTTAGCCCAGGGGCTCGTGTGCCTTGATAGAGTGGCTGGGAAGCTGCAGACATCTCCATGTCTTTCAGATTGAATGAAATGATTCATTGAGCCCCAAATAGGTCTTTCTTCATTTATCTCACGCTGGTTTTAATCACCTCTAAACAAATTGTGCGTATTTTTAAATAAACCATGTTTTAAACCAAATCACTGGACGGCTTTATTTAGAAAAAGCCCGGAGCAAAACGCTGAACTTTAATTTTTTCATTTTCAGCTGCAGCTCCCCAACGAGCCCTGGGCATCGTTAGGATCCTAATTAGCTGCAGGCACCCAAAGCCCAGGGTGGATGGAAACCACGAGGGCTGAGTGTCCTCCCTGGCTCCTGCTGCTCGGCCCCTGGCAGGGACACAGTGGGACAGGGCTTTTGGGACAGGGCTTTTGGGACAGGGACCAGGCTGGGCAGGGCTTTTGGGACAGGGCTTTTGGGACAGGGACCCAGTGGGACAGGGCTTTTGGGACAGGGACCCAGTGGGGACAGGGCTTTTGGGACAAGGATTTTGGGACAGGGACCGGGCTGGGCAGGGCTTTTGGGACAGGGACCCAGTGGGGACAGGGACCCAGTGGGACAGGGCTTTTGGGACAGGGACCAGGCTGGGCAGGGCTTTTGGGACAGGGCTTTTGGGACAGGGACCCAGTGGGACAGGGCTTTTGGGACAGGGACCCAGTGGGGACAGGGCTTTTGGGACAAGGATTTTGGGACAGGGACCGGGCTGGGCAGGGCTTTTGGGGCAGGGACCCAGTGGGGACAGGGACCCAGTGGGACAGGGCTTTTGGGACAGGGATTTTGGGACAGGGACACAGTGGGACAGGGACCAGGGGGACAGGGCTTTTGGGACAGGGCTTTTGGGACAGGGACCCAGTGGGACAGGGCTTTTGGGACAGGGCTTTTGGGACAGGGCTTTTGGGACAGGGACACAGTGGGACAGGGACCAGTGGGACAGGGCTTTTGGGACAGGGCTTTTGGGACAGGGACCCAGTGGGGACAGGGCTTTTGGGACAGGGACCCAGTGGGGACAGGGCTTTTGGGACAGGGCTTTTGGGACAGGGACCCAGTGGGGACAGGGCTTTTGGGACAGGGACCCAGCTGGGCAGGGCTTTTGGGACAGGGACCCAGTGGGACAGGGCTTTTGGGACAGGGCTTTTGGGACAGGGACACAGTGGGACAGGGCTTTTGGGACAGGGCTTTTAGGACAGGCAGGGGCTCAGGGACCCTCAGGGCTACCAGGAGAGAAGGTGGGAACTATTGGGGTGGCACAGGTGTGCTGGGGACAATGAAGTGTGCAGGGATGGCAGGTGTTTTGGGGACACTGAGGTGTTTTAGGGACACTGACGTGTGAGGGGATGGCAGAGGCGTTTTGGGGACAACGAGGTGTGTCAGGATAGCACAGGTGTGTCGGAATGGCCCAGGTGTTTTGGGGACAGTGAGGTGTGCTGGGGTGGCACAGGTGTGTCGGGAACAATGAGGTGTGACAGGATGGCAGAGTTTTTGGGGACAGTGAGGTGTGTGGGACAGTGAGGTGTGCTGGGATGGCACAGGTGTGTCAGGTTGGCACAGGTGTGTCGGGAACAATGAGGTGTGACAGGATTACAGAGTTTGTTGGGGACAGCGAGGTGTGCAGGGACACGCCCGGACGAGGTGCAAACCCAGCCCTGCGCTCAGATCAGTCAGATCCTCAGGGAACGATGGCAATCAGCCCCTGGCAGGGCCGGGGCACAGAGGCTGAGCTGGCCGGACAGGGAGGAGCCCTTTCCTCACCCCGGGACAGGAAAAAGCCCCCGGGTGGCTTTGTCCCCTCCCTGCCCTCCCTGCCCGGGCAGCCAGCCCGGTGCCACTCCCGGTGCCCAGCGCCCACGGGGATTACTGGGAATGGGGCTGGGCTGGAACGGGCCGGGAGCGCCGCGGGAGCGGAGCGGGGCGTGCCCGGTCCTGCGGGCTGGGAGCAGCATCCCCTGGGAGCATCCCGGGGAAAGGGCCCGGGGGCTGGCACAGAGCCTGGACACCAGCCCGGCTGGGCAGGAGCCCCTGGAGACCCCTGGGCTGTGCCAGCTCTGGGGTGGCAGCAGGGCCAGGGCAGTGCCTGTTCCTGTGCTGGCACTGCTGGGGCACCTCCAGGGCTGGGGCAGCTCTGGAGAGCCCTGGAGGGGCTGGAGCGTGGCCAGGGCAGGAACAGAGCTGGGAAGGGGCTGGAGAATTGCTGAGGGAGCTGGGAAGGGGCTGGAGAATTACTGGAAGTGCCCAGGGAGGTTTGGAGTGCCATCCCTGAGGGATTCCAGAGCCCTGTGGCCCTTGGGGACAGGGGCAGTGGTGGCCCTGGCAGTGCTGGGAGAAGAACTGGACTTGATGGTCCTGGAAGGGCTTTTCCAATCAAACAATTCTGAGATTCTGTGTTTGTGCACCCAGTGAAGTGGCCTGGGATGCTGCAGAGGTTGCAGTTAATTCCATGCAGTTAATTCCATGCAGTTATCAATCCCATGCAGTTAATCAACCCCATGCAGTTAATTCCATGCAGTTAATTAATCCCATGCAGTTAATTGCAGGCTCCCTGCAGCCCGGGGTGCTTTGCTGTAACCTTGGCCCCCTCAGCTCCCTCTCCCTCTGATCACCAGCAGGGAACACACACCTGGCCCAGCCCTGCTCTGAAATGGATTTATCCAGCAGCTTTTCATTTGTCAGAGTTATTTGCTTCCTTGACCAGCTCATTGCTCCTTTTCAGGAAAGCTTCCAAGAGTGCGGAGAGACGCTCTCCAGAATCGTTAATCAGAGCAGCAGGGAGATTTATTAACTCTGCTCTCCATGCAATAAACCCATCAGGCTCCCGGGGCAGCTCTGTGCCATCCATCCCTCCTCCAAACGTGCAGGCTGCTAAGCAGGGCAGGTCCGTGCAGCCAGCCCTGACTGATTGCAGCGTTGTGATCCCGACTCAGCTCCAGAAGCCAGGAGAGAAATGAGAGCAGGCCTGGTTTTTAGCATTAATTAGTTAACAAAACTCCATGATGTTCGTGCCAAAGCTGGGGAGCGCAGGGACACTCATGGAACTGCCCAAATGAGGTGCTTTGGTGTGAAATTAGGAAAACTGAGCAGTCGTGTGGGGTGTAAATGAACACAGATTAAATCTGTTCTGCAGTTCAGACAGACAGGAGCAGAATTTCTCCTCTGGGCTGCCCAAGCCTGGGGGAAGAGGGGAAAAGCATCAGCTGGGTGTAAATGCCAGAGGGCATTTTGTACCCCACAGTCCCCTGGGGACAGGAGGGAGGCTGGCTCTGTCCCCAGGGAGATGGAGCTGGTGCAGGCCCTGACCCCATCCCTGGGCTGCTCCTGCTGTGCCCCACCCTGAGCACCCTCCGGGCTTTGGGGCTGCAATCACGGGAATGTTTCTGCTGGAAAAGCCCCCCAAGACTGTGGGGTCCATGGCCAGCACTGCCAGGGCCACCACTGCCCCTGTCCTCAAGTGCCACAGCCACAGGAATCCCTCAGGGATGGCACTCCAAACCTCCCTGGGCACTTCCAGTGCCTGACCCCCCTTTCCATGGGGAAATTCCTGCTGATGCCCACCCTGAGGCTCCCCTGAGGCCGTTCCCTCTGCTCCTGTCCCTGTTCCCTGGAGCAGAGCCCGACCCCCGGGCTGTCCCCTCCTGGCAGGAGCTGTGCAGAGCCACAAGGTCCCCCCGAGCCTCCTGTGCTCCAGGCTGAGCCCCTTCCCAGCTCCTCAGGAATTCTCCAGCCCCTTCCCAGCTCCTCAGGGATTCTCCAGCCCCTTCCCAGTTCCTCAGGGATCCTCCAGCCCCTTCCCAGCTCCTCAGGAATCCTCCAGCCCCTCCCCAGCTCCCCCAGCCCCTCCAGGGCTCCAGACCGTGGCACAGTGCCCGTTTGCCCCAGGTGCCTCCAGGGCTCTCCTCTCAGGGCAGAGCTGCTGCTCCAAGCCCTGATGAATTCTCCAGGAGAGGAAGGAAACGCTCCTGTCCCCCTGCTTTGTGCCCAGAGCTCTGCTGGGTGGCCCCAGGGGACTCTGGGCTCACAAGGATTTCAGGGGCTCTCCTGGCTCACCCCACAGGGGCAGAGCAGGGCCTGGCCCCCCTGCCAAACCCAAATAACAGAATTAGCAGGGAGCACTGAGTGTCTCTGCAGGAGCCCCTGGCAGGAGAGCCTGGTGTGGTTCTAGGGCAGTGCTGGAGCCTGCTGAGGCTGTAAAGTTCCTCCTCTGAGCCCCCGTGTGCCACTGCTGTCCTGAGGAGAGCAGGATGAGGTCGCTGGAGGTGCTGCTGGATTGGGGCAGGGGACAGACTCGGGGCTGGGGTGATGTGACAGCCAGCAATGACAGATGCAGGCTCAGCTCACGCTGGTTTCTCCTTCCCTGCTCCAGTTCACAACTAAAAATAAACAGGAGAAGGAGCTGAGTCTGCTTCAAGGAATTCTGGGGCAGTAGATAAATAAAAATAAAAAGTGGTGCTCCTGAGAGGAGACACTGCTAAAGCTTGATCACCTTTTTTAGTGCTGGCCCTTTAAACCTCTGCCCAGGGAAAAATCACCAAATCAATGATTCTCTGTGAAAAAACCAACCATTTCCCTTCCTTGCAGACAGGGAAAATACCCAGAAATGAGGATTCAGTCAGAGCTGTGGACCCAAAGTGTTCAGGGGACACAAAGGTGATGCCCCAGGCTGCTGGGTCTGCATACAAAGAAAAGAATTTTATTTCCCATTTTTGAAATGCTTTCTGCTTTCAGGCCGGGGAGCAGTGCTGGCCCTCAGCCCTGGCTGTTGTGGTTCCCAGAATCTGGGTTAGGCAGTCCCTCTGTGCCACACAGAGGCTTTATTTGAGCTGGGAAATCCTCTGGAAGCCCTGAATCGTGTCTCTCCCACGCGCTGGCTCCATCCCAGCTCCCGATCCAGGGAATCCTGGCCAGGCCCTGCCCTTCCCTCTGCTCCTCTGCATCCCTGAGCCTCAGCACGGGCTGGGAGCTGGGGGGATCAGGGGCACATCCAGCCTCTCTCACCAGAGCTCTGGGAAGGGCTCCTGGAGTGCAGCTCTTCCTGCAGGGATTTCACTCCAGTGCAGTGCCTGGCTGCCCAGGGCCCTGGGACCTGCAGGGCAGGAGGCACCCCGGGCTCTGCTGAGGAAATCAGGATTGTCTCACAGCTGGGTGGTGCCTTGGCCTCCAGGGGAAAGGACCTGGCTGGACATCCTCACTCCTGCAAGGACCTGGCTGGACATCCTCACTCCTGCAAGGACCTGGCTGGACATGCTCATTCCAAGGGGAAAGGACCTGGCTGGACATCCTCACTCCTGCAAGGACCTGGCTGGACATGCTCATTCCAAGGGGAAAGGACCTGGCTGGACATCCTCACTCCTGCAAGGACCTGGCTGGACATGCTCATTCCAAGGGGAAAGGACCTGGCTGGACATCCTCACTCCTGGGGTTAGGCAGTCCCTCTGTGCCACACAGAGGCTTTATTTGAGCTGGGAAATCCTCTGGAAGCCCTGAATCGTGTCTCTCCCACGCGCTGGCTCCATCCCAGCTCCCGATCCAGGGAATCCTGGCCAGGCCCTGCCCTTCCCTCTGCTCCTCTGCATCCCTGAGCCTCAGCACGGGCTGGGAGCTGGGGGGATCAGGGGCACATCCAGCCTCTCTCACCAGAGCTCTGGGAAGGGCTCCTGGAGTGCAGCTCTTCCTGCAGGGATTTCACTCCAGTGCAGTGCCTGGCTGCCCAGGGCCCTGGGACCTGCAGGGCAGGAGGCACCCCGGGCTCTGCTGAGGAAATCAGGATTGTCTCACAGCTGGGTGGTGCCTTGGCCTCCAGGGGAAAGGACCTGGCTGGACATCCTCACTCCTGCAAGGACCTGGCTGGACATCCTCACTCCTGCAAGGACCTGGCTGGACATGCTCATTCCAAGGGGAAAGGACCTGGCTGGACATCCTCACTCCTGAAAGGACCTGGTTGGACATCCTCGCTCCTGCAAGGACCTGGCTGGACATGCTCACTCCATCCTGCCACCTCTGGAGAGGGCATCAGCTGAGTGCTCCAGAGCCCTGGGTTATCCAGCCCTGCTGGCTCCAGACACCTCCCAAGAGACAGCTTTGGGAGGGAATCCTGGAGAGCTTTGGTTGGAGGGACCTCAGAGCCACCCAGTGCCACCCTGCCATGGCAGGGACACCTCCCACTGTCCCAGGTGCTCCCAGTGCCCAGCCTGGCCTTGGGCACTGCCAGGGATGCAGGGGCAGCCACAGCTGCTCTGGGCTGAACCCAGGAAGGTTTCCTGGTGCCCCGGTGCAGAGGAACAGTGAGATTTAATTCAGTAATGCGGAGAAGTGTTTTCTGTGGGGTGAAAATGCCCCACCCAGAGGGGATGGGGGCTTGGCTGGAGCTGGACTGGATGACGTCCAACACCCATTCCAGCCCTGACCACCTGGGATGGTCCTGCCCTGCTCTGGCTTCACTCACACAGACGTTTGGTGCTGTGCTCAGCTGTGTTTCCTCGGTGACTGACTGGTGCAGAGGCTCCTTTCCTCTTTTCCCAGTGGAAGAAATGAAGTGGATTTCTCAGGAAATACCCATTTCCTGAATTTCCTGCTTTGTCTAAGGCATAATCCCCATGTCCTCAGGGTCTGAATATGCTCATGACTATTTACTCTTAGCTCTGAAACAACTGATTCTGGTACAGAACATTTAAATATTTTCTATTTTAACCCCCACATGGCATTTTCTTCTTTTTCCTCCCTTTTTTAGACTTCATCTTCAAACACTGGTAGTAAAAGCTGTAAAGCCTGGGAAGCACTGGAAGCTCGAGGATTTCCAAGGAAGACACGTGCCTGTTTTGCAGGAGATGAGATGAGGTCACATTTTGCTGGCACTGCTGTGACCTTCCCGTGGTGCAAGGCTTTGAAGCAGTGACATCAGAGGGGTGATTGGGCTCTTTCTCCTGGTGATTGCAGCTCTCCTGCACTCGGCAGTGAGGTGATGGCTGATGTTTGCTGGATCTCTGTGTGCTCCATAAAACACTGGGCTGCTTTCCAAGTGTCAGGCTCCTGCCTGAGCCCAGCCCGGAACGTTTGGTTGCTGCCAGGTTTCGCTTCCCCTTTGTCATGGTTAAGTTCACGGAAAGCAGGGAGCACATTCCCATTTCCAGGGAATGCCAGGGCCAAGGCAGGCCCGGGAGCCCTCTGACACTGGGGAGCTGACTCATGGAGCTGCCTGCTGCTGAGTTACCCTTCCCTGGCAGGGCCAGGCTGAGGCTGCGACTCCCCAGAGATGCTCAGGGCCTTTTGTGCTCGGTGCAGAACCTCTGTGGGTGCTGTGCATTGCCACAGAATCTTCACACTCCAAAACTGGAGAGTAACGGGATGGCTTGGGCTGGAAGGGACCTTAGAGCTCCTGGAAGGTGCCTGTGCTCAGCTGGGCTGGGCTCTGTCTGCAGGGACTGACACAGCCAGAGCACACAGCCTCAGCTGTGCCAAGGGAAATTCAGGCTGGAGAGCAGGAAAGAGTTTTTCCAGCAAGGTGATAAAGTTCTGGAATGGCTGCCAGGGGAGGTGCTGCAGTCCCCATCCCTGGGGAGTTTAACAAAGCCTGCATGTGGCACTGGGGGCCAGGGTTTAGCTGAGCTGTTGGGGCTGGCTTGGACTCGATGATTTGAAGCTCTCT
The DNA here is from genome assembly GCA_017590115.1 of Montifringilla adamsi. Classification (NCBI taxonomy): domain Eukaryota; kingdom Metazoa; phylum Chordata; class Aves; order Passeriformes; family Passeridae; genus Montifringilla; species Montifringilla adamsi. The sequence goes on along the minus strand of JAGGNK010009559.1, from coordinate 541,974 downwards.
TCCAACCCTGAGATTCTGTGATTCTGTGTAAAATTCTGTGAGTTCTGTGAGTTGAGTTCTGTGAGTTCTGTGGGAGGGTGGGCAGGGGCTGGGCTGGGATTCCCAGAGCAGCTGGGGCTGCCCCTGCATCCCTGGCAGTGCGCAGGGCCAGGCTGGATCCACCTGGGAGGCTGGGAGGTGTCCCTGCCATGGCAGGGTGGCACTGGGTGGGCTTTGGGGTCCCTTCCCACCCAGCCATCCTGGGGCTCTCCGAAGGCTCATCCCCTGTGCTCTGTGCAGCTGCCCTGCCCTGCCCTGCCCCTTGGACATTGTGACCCTTTGGCTCAGCTCCATTGCAGCAGGGAAAGGACCAAAAGGCAGGGACTTCTCCTTCCCAATCCAGCCCCTTCCTGACCTGGGCTTTGTTCTGCTACAGAAAACCCCAAATTCGGGTCGCAGGGATTTTCAAAGGAGCTTCTAAAATCCGAGCAGGGTGGATGACAAGCAGCTGAGGCAAGGGAAGGCACAGAAACCCTGCTGACAGAATTGCTGAGGAGTCCCATACACCCTCAGCCCTCGGGCCGCCAGAACTGATTTCCACAGGCACATCCTGGGGATCCCATGGCCAAAAATGGCAGCTGGAAAATCCACCTGGGGGGACACGGCTCCTGCAATTCCTGCTGTAACTGAGTCCAGGAGTGACGTGCTGCTGGACCCGTGCCGAGCCAGGAGCAGTGACTCAGAGCTGCCAGAGATCTCAGGTTGGGGCTGGCACTTCGTGGGCACGTCAGGGAAAGGGCAACGGAGGGAAAAGGGGCTGAGAAGGAGGTGGGGGTGGGAAGGGCAACTTCTCACATAAAGAATTGTCTGGGAGATGGGTGGGGATGGACAGGGAGTGAGCAGGGGGCAGTGCTGGGGAGACCAGGGAGGTCTGAGGTCCTGCAGAGCTGCAGCTCTGAATTGGGTCCCCTGCTCTCATGAAGAGACTCTACAAAAACCTTCCCATGCTTGGGACATTCACAACATTTGGGTTATAGAATTATAGAAAATCCTCAGCTGGAAGGGACCACAGGGATCATCCAGTGCCACCCCTGTCCCTGCCAGACCCCCAAAACCCCACCCTGGGCATCCCTGGAGCAGTGTCCCAATGCTCCTGGAGCTCTGGCAGCCTCGGGGCCGTGCCCATTCCCTGGGCAGCCTGGGCAGTGCCAGCACCCTCTGGGGATGAACCTTTCCTGATCTCCAGCCTGACCTGCCCTGGCACAGCCCCAGCGTTCCCTGTCCCCGTCCCTGTCCCTGTCCCAGAGGTCAGAGCTGTCCCTGCTGAGCTCTGCCCTCAGTCTCCTCTGCTCCAGCTGAACGTCCCACGTGCCCTCAGCCATCCCTCCCGTGGGTTCCCCCTGGATTCTTCCTCATCTTCATGGCCCCGTGGCTGAAGCTGCCCAAGGCTCCCAGGAATTACTTTATTCCTGTAAAATGTGGAGTGTGAGCAGCAGAGGGATGGATGTGCAGGCACCTGAGCCTGGTGCCCAGGGCAGCTGAGCTCAGGGACCCTGAGGCAGCCCAGGGGATGGGGATGGATGGATGGATGGATGGATGATGGACGGATGGATGATGGATGGATGGATGATGGATGATGGATGGATGATGGATGGATGGATGATGGATGATGGATGGATGATGGATGGATGGATGATGGATGATGGATGGATGATGGATGGATGGATGATGGATGATGGATGGATGATGGATGGATGGATGATGGATGATGGATGGATGATGGATGGATGGATGATGGATGATGGATGGATGATGGATGGATGGATGATGGATGATGGATGGATGATGGATGGATGGATGATGGATGATGGATGGATGATGGATGGATGGATGATGGATGATGGATGGATGATGGATGGATGGATGATGGATGATGGATGGATGATGGATGGATGGATGATGGATGATGGATGGATGATGGATGGATGGATGATGGATGATGGATGGATGATGGATGGATGGATGATGGATGATGGATGGATGATGGATGGATGGATGATGGATGATGGATGGATGATGGATGGATGGATGATGGATGATGGATGGATGATGGATGGATGGATGATGGATGATGGATGGATGATGGATGGATGGATGATGGATGATGGATGGATGATGGATGGATGGATGATGGATGATGGATGGATGATGGATGGATGGATGATGGATGATGGATGGATGATGGATGGATGGATGATGGATGATGGATGGATGATGGATGGATGGATGATGGATGATGGATGGATGATGGATGGATGGATGATGGATGATGGATGGATGATGGATGGATGGATGATGGATGATGGATGGATGATGGATGGATGGATGATGGATGATGGATGGATGATGGATGGATGGATGATGGATGATGGATGGATGATGGATGGATGGATGATGGATGATGGATGGATGATGGATGGATGGATGATGGATGATGGATGGATGATGGATGGATGGATGATGGATGATGGATGGATGATGGATGGATGGGTGATGGAGGGATGGATGGATGGGCTCTGCCTCAGCCAGAGGATGAGGGTGGATGTCTGACACCCGCCAGGTGTTGGTTCACAGCCCCACACTCAGAAAGCCCTCCCAGACACAGCTCTCCATCTCAGGTTCCTGCTGACAGCTCTGACAGGGGTGTGTGAAGTGCCAGCCTGGGACTGGAACGGGCAGGAGAGAAGTGAAATGCACTTTTTGCATCAATCCCCATTTTAGATGGGTTTCTGTATCGAAGGGAGCTGGGGAGAGCACAGAAAGGTTGGGGCAGCACAGCCAAAGTGATTCAGCTCAGCAGGGAATGGGCTGAGGTGGGGATGGACAAAGCTGGGATCTGGGTCTGGCTTTTGGGGTGCAAACGTGGGCCTGGCTTTAGGGCTGCAAACCAGGAGCTGCCTCTGTGGATCACTGGGTGACCCCTCCCAGTTGGGGGCTGCATTTTGTCTGTGCAGCTGCAAAGAGTCTGGAAGGACTCACTGTGAGCATTTGGCTCAGCAGCAGCACCTGCCCAGGGCAATGGCAAATTTGATTTTAAATCAGGAGATGAAGTTCTGTGCTGATGCCCATGGGCTCCGTGTCTGTGTCCCACACGTGCCTGATTTGCTCAGGTGGGGTAAAAGGAGCCCAGCAAAGGGAAGCACCCAGTTTAGGGCCCAGTTTAGCCAGTTCAGGGACTGTGGAAGCTCCTGAGGCTCCGCTGCCTCAGCCCAGTGCCCCTGTGGGAGCTCAGAGCCATCCAGGAGGGACAGCCACGTGCTGGACAGCTGGACACCTTGTGTGCCTGCTCTGCTTCAGCTTGGGCCAAGGGACGAGGAGTTGTGCTTCTGCACCCCGAAACCCATAGGGAAGCTTTTCTTTGTTAAACCATGGCCAGGACCCAATAACAACATCAGGGATAAAAATAATGGTGCTAATGGTGGTAACAACGATGGGGCAGCAGGGTGGGCACAGCTGTGCCCATCCCAGCAGTGACTACAGCTGTGCCCAGGGTAGCCAGGGCTGAGTGTCACCCCAGGACTGCTGGACCTGATTCCCACAGGGAGCAGTGCTGGCAGGAGGATCCCAAACCCTTCTGCTGGATCTGATTCCTGCAGGGAGCAGTGCTGGCAGGAGGATCCCAAACCCTCCCTCTGGATCTGATTCCCACAGGGAGCAGTGCTGGCAGGAGGATCCCAAACCCTCCCTCTGGATCTGATTCCCGCAGGGAGCAGTGCTGGCAGGAGGATCCCAAACCCTCCCTCTGGATCTGATTCCTCAGGGAGCAGTGCTGGCAGGAGGATCCCAAACCCTCCTGCTGGATCTGATTCCCACAGGGAGCAGTGCTGGCAGGAGGATCCCAAACCCTCCCTCTGGATCTGATTCCTGCAGGGAGCAGTGCTGGCAGGAGGATCCCAAACCCTCCCTCTGGATCTGATTCCTCAGGGAGCAGTGCTGGCAGGAGGATCCCAAATTCCCCATTCCCATTCCCCATTCCCCATTCCCATTCCCATTCCCCATTCCCATTCCCCATTCCCCATTCCCCATTCCCCATTTCCCCTTCCCATTCCCATTCCCATTCCCATTCCCATTCCCCATTTCCCATTCCCCATTCCCCATTCCCCATTCCCATTCCCCATTCCCCATTCCCATTCCCATTCCCCATTCCCCATTCCCCATTCCTATTCTCCGTTCCCTCTGCAAGGACAGCTGGGGTGGGATTTGTGAGGGTGAACTGCCAGCGACAGGGATGGATGGGATATGGGGCAGGAATTGTTCCCTGGCTCCCTCCCAAGCCAGGCCATTCCCTGATGCAAAAATTAGGAAGAGCTCCCAGTGGCTCCCCAGTGGGATACGTATCCCATAAATATGGGATCATGGAATGGTCTTGGTGGGAAGGACCCCAAATCCCACCCAGTGCCACCCTGCCATGGCAGGGACACCTCCCACTGTCCCAGGCTGCTCCAGCCCCAGTGTCCAGCCTGGCCTTGGGCACTGCCAGGGATCCAGGGGCAGCCACAGCTGCTCTGGGCACCTGTGCCAGGGCCTCACAAGAGGAATTTCTTCCCAATATCCCATCTAAACCTTCCCTCTTTCAGTTTAAAGTCATTACCCCTTCAATAGGGAATAAAACAAATAGTCCATGTAGAAAACATCTCACGATCCAAACTTCTGTGCAAGGAAATGCCATTTCCTTTGTTCCTGCACTGGGAATGACCAAATGGGACAATGGTTCCTCTGAAACCCCTTCCTGGAACTCTGCTGCTCTCACACCATTCCCCCTGCCCAGCGGTGGAACCCTTCACACATTTGTTATTGGCTCCACGTTTGCTTTAATTGCTCCGTTAATTTATGATGCAGTTACAGACTGAAATAGATAACCTGCTTGGCAGCCTGGGCTCCTAAAATAATCAAGTTCATTAATATGATTAAGAGCAAAATCTTTTACTGCTTCAGGTACTCAGTACTAAATTGAAGAATGAGCATTGAATAGTTCCTCAGGTAGGTTTCATTTTTACAAAGTATAAAAACTCAGTTAATTTTAAAGGTTTCTGTCCCAAAATAGCCCTGTACTGTACTTTAATAGTAAAGCAATCAAAAACCTTCCCATGAAGAAAGAAAGAAAGAAAGACAATGTAAAATATTACAAGTTCCCAGACACCCAGGGCATGACTAATACTGGGATGAGGATTTTCTGACTGGTCAGAAAGCAAGAAATAATAAGAGGATGCTCATGCAATTAGCACGGGGTGACGGTTTGTGATTTGTGGGATTTTAGTTACCAGGCTAAATTTAAACCCTTAATTTACCTAAATTAAATTTGCTCAGTCTGGTTACAGCCTTTTCTCAGCCAAGTCTGAAAATGAGCTCCAGTTGCACGTTATTGCTCTTGCTTTGGAGGTTTATAATTATAACTTCAGCAATTTCAGCATGATCAGATGGTTAAAACGGAGGCAGTCACTCGTTACCCTGGGGAGGATTTGGGGAGCTCAGGTCTGGGACAAATTCAAGGCTTCTCTTCTTTCTCATGCAGGCCCCAGTGGTGTGGGTTCAATGAGAGGAACGATTATTTTTGTAGAAGTGGTATAAAATATGGTTTATTGACTGGATTTCCTCACGAAGGTGCCCGTTAGCACCCAGCCAGGCCAGGCTGAGCTCTGGCTGCTCAGAGCCAGAACAAAAAGCACAGTTTGTGTCTGAGAGAGGGCTGGGGAGCAGAACAGATGGGGCCGGACAGATGGACAGGAGGGGACAGGGAGGGCAGAGCTCTGCTGGCCGGGACTCCTGCAGGAACGGCAGCACAGCAGGGACTGGGGAAGGGCACGAGGGGCTGGAGCAGCTCCCAGGGAACGGGGGGAGCAGAGCAGAGCTGGGGCTGCTGGGGAACCAGGGAAGGGCTGATGGAGGGGACCCCAAGGACTGGGAACTTCCAACCCTCTGCCAGCCTGCCACCACGCCAGGCTGCTCCAGCCCCAGTGCCCAGCCTGGCCCTGGGCACTGCCAGGGATCCAGGGCAGCCACAGCAAATCTGGGAATTCCAGCCCAGCCAGGAATTCCTTGCCAAGATCCCAGCCCAATCTGCCCTTTGCCAGTGGGAGCCATTCCCTGTGTGCTGTCCCTGCAGGCCTTGTCCCCAGTCCCTCTGCAGCTCTCCTGGAGCCCCTCCAGGCCCTGCCAGGGGCTCTGAGCTCTGCCTGGAGCCTTCCCTTCTCCAGGGAACATTCCCAGCTCTCCAGCCTGGCTCCAGAGCAGAGGGGCTCCAGCCCTGCAGCAGCTCCGGGGCCTCCTCTGGGCTCTCTGCAGCAGCTCCACGTCCTCGTGCTGTTGGCCCCAGGGCTGGGGCAGCTCTGCAGGTGGGCTCTCACCTGAGGGGCACAGGGACACAATTCCCACCTTCCTGCTGGCACCAGCCCAGGCACGGGGGGCTCTGCAGGTGGGCTCTCACCTCAGGGGCACAGGGACACCATTCCCACCCTCCTGCTGGCACCAGCCCCGGGCTGGCAGTTCTGGGTCCCAGAAGGGTCCACACTGAAGGCATCTGCCCTAAGGAGACACTTGGGAAAAAGGAAGATTCCAGAGAAGGACAAGACTTCAGGTCACTGTAACCTCTGGAATTGACTCAGGGAAGGTGAGGATGAAGCACTGTTTCTGAGATTTAACTTTTTAACCTTTTATTCATTTAACCTTCATGAGGGACTCTGGAATGAGCATCCCTTATCCCTTGGAAGGGATGGGCACTGGAAGAATCCTGGACAGGCTTGGCATGTCCATCCTTGGAGGAATTCAGACCTTCACTGGACAAAGACCTGAGCAGTCTGGTGCAGGTGGATCTGCCAAGCCCTGGAACTCCTCAGTGTGTGGCAGGAACAGTTCCCTGTGCTCAGGGACCTGGAGGGGATGGGGCAGGAATGGGGGTGTCAGGGTGGGGGGCTTTGGCTGTGAGAGAACCTAATGTGGCTGTGGGGAGAAACTCTCAGTCACGGATGAGGTGTGGGGCAGGGCAGGGAAGGGGTGAAAGGGACAGCCAAGGAGGCAGTGTGAGGTGCCGAGGGAAGGGTGGGAGCATCGGGAAACTCTGCATCAGGAGGAGAAGAGGGGGAGGCAGGGGAGCTCCAGAGGCAGGGAAGGGCCACCACACACATTGTCCATGCATCCTTGGGAGTGGTGGGTGAGATCCTGTCCTTGGCAAGAAGCAGAGCAAAGAAAGGGACCCTGAGGAGTGAGCAGTGCCTCAGCCAGGTAGCAGAGCTTGAAATTGAATGGATCCCTCAAAAGAATGCACAGATGATGGATGAAGTCACCCTTCCTCTTCATTGTGAGATCCATCTGCCCAAAGATAGACTTGCCTTGCACAGACACCTCCATTCCAGCAAGTCACGTTGGGCTCCCTTTGAAGTCAACAGAGAAGAACAGCAAATTTGAGGACATGCTTCATCTCCTCCCAAAATAGAGACTAAAACAGATTAGCTGACTCATGCCCTAAAAGACTCTGATTTTCCCCCACAGATTACAGGGAGAGCTCACACAGCAGGGCTCGGATTAGTCTGTGCTGAGGGAATTGAACTTTCCATAACTCCGTGCTCCAGCCCAGCCACGGTGTCTGCATGGGATGTGGAGCAGAGTTCCAGGGTGTGCTGGGACTGGGACACTTGGAGAAGGACGGGCAGTCAGAGGGACAAGGGACCAAAGAGAGGGGAGGTGGCTGAGCACAGAACCCCGCTGGCCATGGGGCCCTTATGGACACACTGCCTGGTGGCAGCGAGGACAGAGAGCAGCTGGCTCCGAGCTCAGGGAGCACAGCCCAAAGCGTGCTCTGCACTCTGATCCCCTGAGTGCCACCAGGGCACTGGGGTGCCCGCCAGCCTGCCAGCCTGCCAGCGCAGAACACGCTGGAAACTTAACACTTGTCAGTGTTTCAGCATTAAACAATAAAAGAGATAGAAAACAGATAGAAAAGAGATACAAAACAGATATAAACCAGATGTGAAAGGATATAAAATATGTATACAAGAGATATAAAAGAGCTAGAAAACAGATGCCATGGCTTCCCCAGGCCCAGCCCAGAGCCTGGATGCTGCTGCAGGCTGGATCAGGGAGGTCAGAGGGAGGACGTGGGCAGTCCTGGCACAGCTGGGTCTCAAGTGCCTAAAACGCTCCAGTACACAGTTAAAGAACCATGGAACGGTTTGGGTCGGAAGAGACTTCAAACACCATCCAGGGCCACCCCTGCCATGGCAGGGACCCCTCCCAGGTGCTCCAAGCTCCATCCAGCCTGGCCTTGGGCACTGCCGGGATCCAGGGGCAGCCCCAGCTGCTCTGGGCACCCTGTGCCAGGGCCTCACACCCTCACAGGGGCCGTGGATGTGTCTGTGGCAGCTGGGGCAACACAGAGAGCAGGGGCTGATGGAGCACGAACGATTCCACTGCTGGAGCAGCAGCAGCAGCTGATGGGGTGGCACAGACAGAAAATGTTCTGCAGGAGCTACACTGCACCTGAGGGTGAGAGAAAATCTCCAGTTCCCAGCACTGCCATTTTTCATCTCCATGAAATTCAGTTATTTTCTTGTTTAAACTTAGCACAGAACTCAGGGAACGCAGCGTTTCAGCTTGACAAGTGGTTTATTCAGGAGCTGATTTACCAATTCAAAGGCTACTCCCTACAGACTCCTACCAGGAATGTTCACTCGTAAACCTCTGATTTAATTAAAGACTTAGACCATCAAACATTATCGCAGCTGGAAAATCCATAATTAGCTGTACATTTTTTGAAGGAACTTTCCCCTGATTTGCCTGAAAACCTGGGGAAGGGTTCCATATATCCATCATAATTCCCACCACTTCCAGCTCAGGCATTAGAGACGCTGTGTGGGCAGATTTAATCGGTTCCTTCTCACTTCCTGGGGAGGAGAGGGGTTGCATAAGATGTGAGTCAAGGCTCCCGTCCTGAAGCTGTGCCCGTGGCAGTGGCAGGGGCTGCGCTGGATGTCAGGCCAGGGGACGTTCCAGAGCAGCTCCCGGCTCACGCTGGGTCACAGGAGGAGCTCCAGTGTTCCCCTTCAGTCTGGAATCAGGGCTCAGCAGTACCCTGGAAGGCTCTGGAGCTCCTTCTCCCATCCCAGCTGACACTTCCACAGCCCAGACTGCACCTGGAGCCTGCTGGCCCTCAGGGTGAAGTGTCACTGGGGACGTGTCCTCGTGTCCTCCTGCTCCCTCTCTTAGGCTCCTGCTCATCCCCACTCCCCTTAGGGTGAAGCTTCATTTGGGATGTGTCCTCCTGCTCCCTCTCTTAGGCTCCTGGAGGCTGTTATCCCCCCAGGTCCAGCCCTTGCCAATGCAGGGCTTTCATCACTGCACAAGGAATCCAATTTTAAACAACTCAAGCACCATTCACGAGAAGGAATCTCAAGCTTTCTCCAGAACACAGTTCCCAAGAGCTATGTTTAATCACCCTAATTTTGGGCATCTTACCAGAGTACCTAAAGCAGGTGGGGGATTTTCCTGGACACCTTCTGGGCTCACTGGAAGGAGCTGTGTCCCCTCACAGGCTGCACCTTCCTGAGTCACTTGCCCCACGGCACAGGGACACAGGCACAGGGTGCCCAGAGCAGCTGGGGCTGCCCCTGGATCCCTGGCAGTGTCCCAGGCCAGGCTGGACACTGGGGCTGGGATCAGCCTGGGACAGTGGGAGGTGTCCCTGCCATAGCAGGGGTGGCACTGGGTGGTTTTAAGGTGTTTTCCACCCCAAACCTTTCCATGATCCTATCCCCTGCTATGGACTGCGAGGCAGCTGCCATTGCCCTTCAATACCCCAGTGAGAGCCTTGCTGAGGGCTGCTGAGCCCAGGGTCCTCAGATCAGTCTATCCCATTAAACTGTTTTCCTGGTTTAATCCTGATTTGCTCTTTTCGGCTCAGAAACCTCAGCTAAGCCCAGATCCCGTTTATCCCTCAATCTGATTGAGCTGAAATCAGCCAATAAACCCTGCAGCCTTTGGATTGCAGCGATCAGGGCACTCTGCTGGTGCTGCTGCAGGCAGCCAGGAGAAAGATGTGCTCCCAGCTTGGCTGGAAGGCTCTCCCAGCCTGGGTGCCCCGTGCTGCAGTGTCCCCCCGTTCCCAGCACGGAGCACAGCCTCCCATCCCTGTGTCCCCCTGTTCCCAGCATGGAGCACAGCCTCCCATCCCTGTGTCCCCCTGTTCCCAGCATGGAGCACAGCCTCCCATCCCTGTGTCCCACCGTTCCCAGCATGGAGCACAGCCTCCCATCCCTGTGTCCCACCGTTCCCAGCACAGAGCACAGCCTCCCATCCCTGTGTCCCCCCGTTCCCAGCACGGAGCACAGCCTCCCATCCCTGTGTCCCACCATTCCCAGCATGGAGCACAGCCTCCCAATTCATGCTTCCATTCCCTTTTTCTCCTTTTTTCTCCCCGAGCCTGCGCTGTGCTCAGGAGCGCTGCCTGTCATCAGCCTCCTCTCCTAATTCCTGGTTTCATGTCCTGCAGCCCCAGACTGAGCTCCTTCCCTGGCACTAATACACCCACCCCAGCTCCTCCTGCAGCTGGGAACTCTGCCTGCCCCTCGCTGATGGAGTCACCTGCTCGTCACTGCTGCTGTGCCAGCTGGCTCCTCGCTGCCCACCCTTCTGACACACTTTACCTTCCCTCACTTGCCTCCTCCTCTCCATTTTTAACGGGAGCTGGATGTAGAGATTATCTGGATCTCTCCCATGGAATCATACCCACTTTTGCAATCACAAACCAGGGGAAAAGGCTCAGTCAGGTGTCAGTGTTCCTAAGTTACCTGATTCTGAAATACACAGCACTAAACCAGCAGAGATTTGTTTTCCAGAGCAGCTGAGGAATCCTGTTGATCAGATTCCAGTAATGATGAGTTTCCAACTACCTTGGAGCACAGAAATCCTCACGTTGAAAACTTGGCAATTAACATGTCACTGGCACCAGCCAGGGCCTGATGTTCAAACATTCTTTTTCTCCCAGGTATTTGAAGTCACGATTGTATTTTATATTCTCCCCTGCAATTAGCACATTAATCAATCCCTGTATTTTAATATACTACATGTCACCTTTAAAAGCCCCTGAGGCTGACAGAGTTTTGGGGGAAGGCATGTTCTTCTCTCTCCAAGAATCTCCCCCAGCGATGGCCTTTCTAAAAATTCCTCTGCCATTTTCATTTCAAGTGACATTTCACTGGAAAGGATTTGAGCAGATTCCATCTCAGCCTGAGTAAGTCTCTGGATATTGTTAGTCAATTAATAAAAATGTGAACAGCTTCCTGTGTGATGTGAGAGCGATAAACACTCAGCCAACCCTTCCTCCTCCCCCCCCTGCCTGTGAATTGCTCTGCTAAAAATAAAGGCAGTGACAGAATTTCGGGCTTGTGTGACGAGAGGAGCCCTTCAGTCGCCGGCAGGTTCCTCCGGGTGCCACCGGGAGCTGTTCTCAGCACCACAGCTGCGCTCAGCTGCTCGCCCCGGCGCCGCTGGAGCCGGCCCTGGAACCCAGCCGGCTTCCTCGGGCTGCCAGGGAAATAAAGCATGGAATTGCTGCCTCTTCCAGCGGGATTTGCTGTGTGCCTGCTGCCTCTGCTCCCCCCAGGCAGGCACCCCCGCCGTGCACCCCCACGGGGGCTGTTCCCTTCTTCCCTGGCAGCTCCGAGGGGATGGATGGTTTTTAGGGATGTGCATAAACGAGCACTGGGACAGGCTGAGCCCAACACACTTAATTGGATTTGGAACAGGAGATGGCTCTGAATATCAAGCTGCATTTTCTTGTCAGCATCTTAATTATTTTAAGGAATGTTTGCCTTGCTGTATTTGAGCATTCACATTTATCTGGTGCTGAAAAACAACCCCCAAATCACTGCAGAGCCAGTGCAGACACTGCCTTCTGGGAGATGTTCTGCTGGATACAGGGCAGATAGCTGCTGCCAGCAGAATGAAGGACTCAGGAGAAGGAAATGCTCTGGAAGCACCTCTGCTTTCCAGTTCCTGCAGCTTCCCTGCTCGTGGGGGGTGCAAGCTGCTGCAGTTATTTATTGTCTGGGCACAGAGCTGGCAGCCTGGAGCTGACCATGCACTGCTGACACCTCAGCAGGAGAGTGTAACTGCATGGCCCGGGGCTCCTGTCCTGCCCAGGGCTGGCAGTGTCACAGCCCATGGCTTTGGGGCTCCTGTCCCTGCCCCAGGCAGAGCTGGCAGTGTCACAGCCCATGGCTGTGGGGCTCCTGTCCCTGCCCCAGGCAGAGCTGGCAGTGTCACAGCCCATGGCTTTGGGGCTCCTGTCCCTGCCCCAGGCAGAGCTGGCAGTGTCAGGTCACGGAGCTGCCCCTGCTGTCACCTGTTCTGCAGCTTCAGGGGAGCCAAAAGCCATAGGAAATAACTCAAAATCCTGCTTTTAATGGGAAATTCCTTCTTTTCCCCTTGCTGGCAGCAGGTGAAACACAGAGTGTTAATCAGTGCCTGAATGCCTCAGGGAGAGCTAATCACAGAGCCAGGGAGTAATGGCACGGGTTGGGATGGAAGGGACCCAAAAACCATCCAGCCCCAACGCCCTCATCACGGGCAGGGACACCTCCCACTGGATCACGGTGTGGCTGTGTCAGGGAAAGGCAGAGCTCCTCCCTCCCTCAGGGCACATGAAAGGAAGCCATGCACGATGGCAGGGATCAGGGAGCAATGCAGGATGGCAGGGATCAGGGAGCCATGGAGGATTTCAGGGATCAGGGAGCCATGCAGGATTTCAGGGATCAGGAAGTATGGAGGATTTCAGGGATCAGAGAGCCATGTAGGATTTCGTGGATCAGGGAGCCATGGAGGATTTCAGGGATGAGGGAGCCATGCAGGATTTCAGGGATGACGGAGCCATGCAGGATTTCAGGGATCAGAGAGCCATGGAGGATTTCAGGGATCAGGAAGCCATGGTGGATTTCGTGGATCAGGGAGCCATGGAGGATTTCAGGGATAAGGAAGCCATGGAGAATGGCAGGGATGAGGAAGCCATGGAGGATTTCAGGGATGAGGGAGCCATGGAGGATGGCAGGGATGAGGGAGCCATGGAGGATGGCAGGGATGAGGGAGCCATGGAGGATTTCAGGGATCCATGCAGGACTGACATGCAGATCTAAAGCTGTCCATGGAGAGGTTCATCTCATCTTCCCCACCTGCCCAGGCTATGGAGCATCTCCCCATATTTAGGGAGCCATGCAGGATTTCAGGGATGACGGAGCCATGCAGGATTTCAGGGATCAGAGAGCCATGGAGGATTTCAGGGATCAGGAAGCCATGGTGGATTTCGTGGATCAGGGAGCCATGGAGGATTTCAGGGATGAGGGAGCCATGGAGGATTTCAGGGATGAGGGAGCCATGGAGGATTTCACGGATGAGGGAGCCATGGAGGATTTGACGGATGAGGGAGCCATGGAGGATTATTTCGTGGATCAGGGAGCCATGGAGGATGTCGTGGATCAGGGAGCCATGGAGGATTTCAGGGATGAGGGAGCCATGGAGGATGGCAGGGATCAGGGAGCCATGGAGGATTTCAGGGATGAGGGAGCCATGGAGGATTTCAGGGATCAGGAAGCATGGAGGATGGCAGGGATGAGGGAGCCATGGAGGATTTCAGGGATCCATGCAGGACTGACATGCAGATCTAAAGCTGTCCATGGAGAGGTTCATCTCATCTTCCCCACCTGCCCAGGCTATGGAGCATCTCCCCATATTTTGAGTTTGTCCGTCCAATCCAGCTGGGAATGGTTCCTGACAGACCAGCAGAGACCGCACTGCCCTGGAGAGCTTGGGAGCGAGATGAATGGAATTCCAATGCAGGACAATCCCACCTCATTTCCTGCTAACACAGGACTGCCTCAAAGTGCCTGATTTTTGTGGGATTTCAGTGTCCATCCATCACCAAGGGGCTCCGGGAGAGCTGGTCGGGGATTGGGACAAGGGACAGACACAGGGAATGGCTCCCACTGCCAGAGGGCAGAGTTAGGACAAGGGCACAAGCGTCAGGAAGGTTTTATTCACAGGAGAGGTGACTGGAACTGGCAGGGCTGCCCAGGCAGGCTTGGAGTGCCCGTCCCGGGAAGTGGCCGGGGAAGGGCTGGAGGTGGCTCTCAGGGCTCTGGGCTGGTGACAAGGGACATCGGGCACAGCTGGGACTGGATGGTGCGGAGGGGCTTTTGCAGCCCCAGCGACGCTGTGATCCTGCTGGACCGGACATTACGGGGGAGCTGTCCCGGCACACGTTACCGGCGGCGGCTGCCTCCGGATCCCCGGCACTGTCCCCGGCCGGGCTGGGCGGAGCTCCCCGGGCAGCGGAAGGTGTCGGAGCCGCTGACAGATCCATCCTTTCCGGTCCGGTCCGGTCCGGTCCGGTCCGGTCCGGTCCGGTCCGGCCCGGCCCGGCCTGGCTCCGCTCCGCTCCCGCTCCTCACGGTCCCTCACAGCCCCTCACTCTCCCTCACGATCATCGCCAGCCCCGCCCCCGCCTCCATCCGGGCACTTCCGCTGCCCGCCAAAACCCCCGCGCGCGCGCGCTCCCGCAGCCCCGCCCCGCCGCTGCCCGCCCGCCAATCACCGCGTGTCAGGCGGAGCTCGCGTCCCGGCCCCGCTCCCCTCGCTGACCAATCGCGGCTCGGGGAGGGGGCGGTTCCGGCGCGTGCGCGCGCGGGGCGAGCGCGAGTCCCTGGCGACCGGGCGGCCCCGGCGGAGAGCGGGACGCGGGGACAGCGGGACACGGGGACACACGGCCCGCCGCCATGGAGCACGGCCAGCGGCAGCAGGACGAGGAGGAGGAGCAGCGGCCTCAGGTGAGCGCGGGGTCGGGCGGGCGGGAGCAGCCGCTCACCGTCCGAGGCGGTTGTGTGCGTGTGCGTGCCCGCGTGTCCCTGTGTCCCCGCGCCACGCTGGGTCCCTCACGCCGGGTCCTCGTCCTGCTGGGGCTGGGGCAGCCGGCCGGTGTCACCTCCTGCCCCGTGAGAGGGCTCTTAAGGGGTCACCCCCCCGGAAAGGGGGACCCGGCTGGGCCGAGCCCCTTCCCGGCTGCCCAGCAGGGCCCGAGCCCGGCCCGGTCCCTCGGTGCCCCGGTCCCTCGGTGCCCTGCTGTGTCCCCGGTCCCTCGGTGTCCCCCGGGACCCTGCTCCGTCCCCGGGGGAAGGGTCACACCGGCTCCCCCTGCTCTCCCGGGAGAAGGCTGTGTGCTGTTATTGTGCTAATTACAGTTGATAATGATGAGTTGCTCTGTTCCCTTCGGGCCTGGTTCTGCCCCGGACAGCGAGTGCGGCTGGCTGAGCCCCTGCAGGGCAGTCGGGGCCAGGGGCTGCACTCAGCAATCACAGCGTGGTTTGTGTGGAAGGGGCCTTCAGACCCACCCCGTGCCCCCCCGCCATGGCAGGGTCACCTCCCACTGTCCCGGGCTGCTCCAAGTCCCCTCTGACCTGGCCTGGGACACTGCCAGGGATCCAGGGGCAGCCACAGCTGTGCCAGGGCCTCCCCACCTGGCATGGAAGGATTTATTCCCAAAATCTCTTCTAAATCCCTCAGTTTTTAATTTAAAGCACTTCCCCCTTGTCCTTCCAGTATCTGCCAGTGTAAAAGTTGTTCTTCTTTTTTAAAAGCTACTTTTAAGTCCTGGGAGGTGCTGTAGGTCTCCCTGGAGCCTCCTTTTCTCTGTGGAGGATTCACCCACACTCTGTGCACTCAGCTGTGCTCAGATCCCTGCTGGAGCCTGGGAGGAGATCCCTGGAAGTGGTGTCCCACCAGAGCCATGCAGGAACCAGTGTCCTGCTGAGCTGGCACCTTTGAGAGCGTTGGGCAGGTCCTTGTGTGGTTCTGGCACTTGGTGGTGACTGTCCTCTGTTCTCAGAGGGAAAATCCCAAGGTGTGACAGCCCCAGTGCCAGGAAGGGGCTCAGAGGTGCAGCAGAAACCAGAGGTGGAAAGCAGAGGTAGCTGCCTTATCAACTCCTAGAAACCTTCCCTGAAGGACAGGCTGGTGCAGGTTCAGCCTTACCAGGAGAAATAACAAAGGATGGGAACAGCCATGGGAGTAGCTGGGACATCCTAAAGGCAAGGCTGGCTGATGGCCATGGCACTCAGTGGAGCTTCAGTGCAGTTTCCACCAGCCTGCAGCAGCAGGAGCTGCCCTGGCTGTTCTGCCAGGGGCAGCAGGGCTGCATCCTGCACTGCTGCTTGTCCTCCTGTGCGTCTAAACAGAAATGCATTCCTGCAGAGCAGTTGCAGGGCAGTTCCCAGCCCTGGGTTCCAGGCTGGGCTGTATTAGAGCAGTGGTTTCACCTCCTTTTCTGGTGCACCTGCCTCTGCTCGGCCCAGGCCCGTTCATCTGGTGCATTTTGGGTGCTGCTGCTCCTGGTGCCGTTGCTGCCCTGTGTGTTTGTGTTGCCCTGGCTGTGAGTGCTGCTCTGACAACCCGAGCTGAGCCCTGGCAGTCCCAGCTGGAGCTGAGCCCAGCTCAGCTGCTGCTCCCCAGAGCAGCCTCTGCTGCCCTGACCCCTCTGCTGTGTCCTCCTGCTCATGCTGGGTGATTTCAGCTCACTGCAGAGGATCAGCTCTGTTGGGAGCTGCAGGCTGCAGGTTCCCAGGGGTGTCCAGAGGGCCCAGCCCAGCAGCAGCCAGGAGTCACTGTGCTGCTGTGCCCTGCTCACCCATCCTGGCCTCTGGGGGGTTTTGTCACACCTTGTGACAGAAGGCAGCACAGATTTGCAGGGGACGGGGGTTCAAATTGGCTTTAAAAACTTCTCAACACTTCCCTGAAGTTTTTGCTCACTGAGGAGAGGCTGGGAGTGATGTCCCAGCCAGGGTCCCAGGTTGTGGTAATTTAAAGGTGTTTTGGGCTTCAGAGTGTAACAGGGGGAGGAATTCTGTAACCCACAGACTGAGGCCTCTTAACACCTCATATCAGCTTTGTCAACTTTGGCCATTTCCTCCCTCAGGTGATTTTTGATGCTGAGGGTGGTTTAAGCCCTGCCCTAACAAGTCTTTGATTCCACATTTAGTTAAACTTTAGTGTGACAAAATGACGCCCAGAAGGATCAGGTTTCTGGTTTTTGTTCTTAAATGCTGCAAATTGATGGCTACATGCCAGAATGCCCACAATTCCTTGAAATTCTGCTTTTTCTTTTGTGAAGGTAATTAGGAGTAGCAAACTAAGGTACCTGCTGCAGAGGTACCTTTTATTTCAGTGGTGGGAAAGATCTAGGAATGAGCATGTTCCTAAAAACTGGAGGACAGTGGGGTGCAAAGTGCAGCTCTTGGAAGTATGGTTTAAATAAAGCATAAATGAAAAATCCTGGGATAGTCAGTGCTTTTCCAGTGGTCCAAAGCTGAGTGTGTGAAGGACTGGTAGCTTCTCACTCCATGAAATAACTCAGAAATGCTTGTGTTGGAGGTGGGGTTTGGGCAGCAGGCAGTCAAGGGGGCTTGGCACAGGAAGGAAAATGAGATGGCAGAGCTGCCCTGGGTGGCTCTAAATGAGATTTGGAGTGAGCCAGGAAGGGGCTGGGGGTAGGGGGCAGCTCCTGGGTTTGGTCATCAGCCGTGGGTGCTGCAGCACTGTTACCTCTGCTGTCTGCTTCTCTTTGGGAATTGGGCTCCCTTCCCACGGGGGCTGAACCAGCTGATCTTTGGAGGCCCCTTCTGACTGAGCTGCTGCATGAAACCCAAATAATCAGTTCAGAATGAACAGAAAGAGGAATGCAGCTTCAGCTGGGCAGGAGTGGGGTAACCCCACAGTGCTTTGGAATGTTCCTCCTGCCCTGTGTGCCTGCAGAGGAGCTTGGGGTGAGCTGGGTCAGGAGGGGGAGCTGGGGTGAGCTGGACAGACCCCAGGGACAGAGCTGGAATAAACTGGACACATCCCAGGGACAGAGCTGGGATAAACTGGACACATCCCATCGACAGAGCTGGGCAGGGACGGAGCTGGACAGGAACAGACCCCGGTGCACAGGGCTGGACAGGTGTGTCTGGGGGTGCTGGGATAGCTGGTGTCACAAAAGGCCCCTCAGTGCTCTTTGGAAGGTAGTGGTGAGTGGGAAGGTGGTCACTGCAGGGCAGGAGGTGTTGGGGTCACTGCAGGGCGGGAGGTGTTGGGGTCACTGCAGGGTGGGAGGTGTTGGGGTCACTGCAGGGTGGGAGGTGTTGGGGTCACTGCAGGGCGGGAGGTGTTGGGGTCTTTTTCAGGAAGGGCAGCCTGGCCAGCTGCTCCAAGCCCTGTTGCTCTGGCCCAGCCCGTGGGCTGGTGCTGTGCTGTGCCACCCTGTGAGCAGGGGGATGTGCTTGGGAGCGGGTGACAGCTGGGGACAGTGCCAGCTGGAGGCCAGGGCTGCCATTCACACGGCTTGGGCAGCTGGAGTAACGGCCCCAGAGCAGTCCTGGGCTTCAGCCGTGGGGAATGCAGAGCCTTGCTCACTGAGGGTAAAATCCTGGCACTTGAGCTCTGCCTGGGAGCCCAGAGCTCAGGGGGAGGTGGCAGTGCCCCCTCTGCTCCAGGCTGCATTCATGAGAGCAGCACTGGCAGCTGGAGGGGAACATTCCCTCCTTGGCCTCAGCTGGGTCCTCTCCCTGGGGCTGCCAGGACAAGGGACAGGCCAGCAGGGTGGCCTGAGCCTGGGGGAGCCCTGGGGCAGGCTGGGCTGGGCTGGGAGGAGGAGGAGGAGGCAGTGGTGCTTCCCTGCCACAACAGGGCTTGGAGGAGGCAGAGGAGGGGTCCTGGGGGTGCTCAGGGGTGGGACCTGCGGACTGCAGGTGTGCAGTCCCTGGGGACAGAGCAGCTGGATCCATCCCTGGTGCTCCAGCAGGATCCATCCCGGGTTCCCAGCTGGATCCCCGGTGTTCCCAGGCAGATCCCCGGTGTTCCCAGCTGGATCAATCCCTGGTGTTCCAGGTGAGTTCCCGTTTGTCCCTGTCCCTGCCCTGCAGCAGATGGGACCTGCAGACTGCAGGTGTGCAGTCCCTGGGGGCAGAGCAGCTGGATCCATGCCTGGTGCTCCAGCAGGATCCATCCCTGGTGTTTCCAGCTGGATCCTTGTTACCCAGCTGGATCCCTGGTGTTTCCAGCTGCATCCCTGGTGCTCCAGGTGGATCCCTGGTGCTTCCAGCTAGATCCCTGGTGTTTCCAGGCACATCCCCGGTGTTCCCAGGCAGATCCCTGGTTCCCAGCTGGATCAATCCCTGGTGTTCCAGGTGAGTTCCCATTTGTCCCTGTCCCTGCCCTGCAGCAGTGGCTGCTGACTCCCAGTGGCCCCGGGCCCTCATTGCACTGGAGGCCAGGCAGGAAAGCTCCTTTAGCTCTGATCTGTGCTGTTATTAGCTGTGTCAGCTCCAAGACTGAAGCAGTACCTGGGGTGCCAGCAGTGCTCTCCAGACCCAAACCATTCATTCCCTCCTGCCACCAAGGCACCTCCCCCAGCAGATGGGTGAATTCTGAACTGCTTTTGTGCAACAATCCTTGGGCTTCCCAAGGCCCACAGGAGAGACCCAGCACAGCAGCTTGCCCAGGTTAAATTGCTGCCATGTTCAGTTTGAGCATGAACAATGCCCAGAGCAGAGTGCTGGGGTGTCAGTTTGGGCATGAGCAATGCCCAGAGCAGAGTGCTGGGGTGTCACTTTGGGCATGGACAATGCCCAGAGCAGAGTGCTGGGGTGTCAGCTTGGGCATGGACAATGCCCAGAGCAGAGTGCTGGGGTGTCAGTTTGGGAAGGGACAGTGCCCAGAGCAGAGCAGAGTGCTGGGGTGTCCCTCCCATGTGACAAACGCCAGGGCAGGAGGGAGCAGCCTCAGGTGGTGCCAGGGGAGGTCTGGGTTGGGTATTGGGGAAGATCCCTGCCCAAAAGGGGTGTCAGGCTGGGGCAGGGAGTGCTGGACTCAGTCCCTGGAGTGCTGGAGGCTCGTGTGGGGCTGGCAGGGCTGGGCTGGGCTGCACTCAGGTGTTGGCAGAAACCAGAGTGTGTTTCTGATGTCCTGGCAGATCAGGTGGCTGCCATCAGTTATCTGGGGAGATCTCTTTCCCTTCCCTCCCTGGGTTTTTGCTTTGTTCTCTGTGTTCTGTTGTGGGGTGTTCTCAGTGCTCTGTGGGCCACAATGACATAAGGAGAGCTCACCTGGATGTGGAAGGCAGTTCAGAACCCAGTAACATTCGTATTTCTGTCCATGAACTGCAGCATGGGTTCAGAGCTGCTTCTCAGCTCTCCAATTCATGGCTCTGTGTGCTGTGGGGGTGGCTGTAGTTGTTCAGCTTTATTTCTGTCTTCACCCCTCTTTATGTATTTAGCAGCAGAAGCGATGTGTTGAATTTCAGGAAGAAAAACGTTGTTAAATTTCCTTCATTTGATTTAAATCATGTGGGAGCCCTCAGAGATGATTACACTCATTTAGCAAATCCTTCCTCCTGCTTGTTCTGCCTGGTTCTGTGCCCTGGTACAGCCAGTGCTAACGTGGGGCAGTTTCTTACCCGGGTTATCTCCTCAGGGTGCTCTCTGGAACGGGGATTAGAGCTGGAATGATGCAGCAGAGTGTGCTGCTGCTCCCCTGGCAGGCCCCTGCACAGGAGGGATTATTCCTGGCTGGTTTATCCAGGGAGCTGCCCCTGGAGCTCGGGGAAGCACAGCTGGGGCTGGAGAACCTGCTGGGTGGGAAGCGTCCAGGAGGGGATGAGCTTTGCTAAAGGTTGTGGTGGAATCCTCATCCCTGGAGGTGTCCAGGGAAGGGATGGAGGTGGCACCCAGAGCTCTGGGCTGGAGACAAGGGGGGACTGGGCACAGGAGAGCTCCTCCAGCCTCAGGGTCCCCAGGGTTCCATCGTGCTCTTACTTCAGTGGCTCAGGCATGGTTGGCTTTTGATCCTCTTCAGAGCATCACACTGGGATAAAGGCAGGGCTGGAGGAATGCAGAACTTGTGCAAAACTTGACATTTGGCTTTCTTTGAAGGAAATTTTGGAAGGGTAGACTCCAAAGGAGTCTTAGCTGCTTCCTGGGATGATTTTATGGAATATATTGGTGCTGTAGAATCCCAGGATGGGTTGGGTTGGAAGGGACCCTAAATCCCACCCAGTGCCACCCATCCATGGCAGGGACACCTCCCACTGTCCCAGCTGGATCCAGCCTGGCCTGGGACACTGCCAGGGATGCAGGGGCAGCCCCAGCTGCTCTGGGAACTCCAGCCCAGCCCCTGCCCACCCTCCCAGGCAGGAATTCCTTGCCAAGATCCCAGCCCAATCTCCCCTGTGCCAGTGTCCTGTCCCTGCAGGCCTTGTCCCCAGTCCCTGGCAGTAACTAAACCAGTCTGGGGGCCCTGGGCACGGTCCCTGTGATGTGCCAAGGGTTGATCAGTTTAAATGCCCACGCTGGGCTGGGGAGTTGCTGCTGCTGCTGGCATTTGCAGGTGGCTGCTCCAGAGCTGGGGTGCTGGGATTGCTCCCTGGTTTCAGAGCTTGTGGCTCTTTGGGTGCTGGTTTTTCAGGGCTGCTGCCTTCCTGGGAGGAGCAGGATTGGTGGTGATGTTTCCTTTCACATGCAGTTTCTGGGTGTGATGCTGCAGGTGTCTTCTGTGGTGCAGTGGAGAATTCCTGACTAATTACAAATATACTAAATCCCACCCAGTGCCACCCATCCATGGCAGGGACACCTCCCACTGTCCCAGCTGGATCCAGCCTGGCCTGGGACACTGCCAGGGATCCAGGGGCAGCCCCAGCTGCTCTGGGAACTCCAGCCCAGCCCCTGCCCACCCTCCCAGGCAGGAATTCCTTGCCAAGATCCCAGCCCAATCTCCCCTGTGCCAGTGTCCTGTCCCTGCAGGCCTTGTCCCCAGTCCCTGGCAGTAACTAAACCAGTCTGGGGGCCCTGGGCACGGTCCCTGTGATGTGCCAAGGGTTGATCAGTTTAAATGTCCACGCTGGGCTGGGGAGTTGCTGCTGCTGCTGGCATTTGCAGGTGGCTGCTCCAGAGCTGGGGTGCTGGGATTGCTCCCTGGTTTCAGAGCTTGTGGCTCTTTGGGTGCTGGTTTTTCAGGGCTGCTGCCTTCCTGGGAGGAGCAGGATTGGTGGTGATGTTTCCTTTCACATGCAGTTTCTGGGTGTGATGCTGCAGGTGTCTTCTGTGGTGCAGTGGAGAATTCCTGACTAATTACAAATATATTCATTTCTCTGTCTCTCTTCATCTCCCTTCCACCACCCACCCCCAAACCAAACCCCTTCCTCTGCCGGCCCCAGGAGCATTGCAGGCACTTCTGGAGTTTCGGGGCATTTGGGTAAGAAATGGTGACAAACTGAGGTGGAAATGGGAATTAACAAACCTGGGTGGAGCTGGAGTGTTTTGTAGTATTCTCTGGCATCCTGTGTGTTTTCTCCTTCCTTACACAAGAAAGAAGGGCCTGTCCTGCTTACATCTGAGAGGGGCATGCTGCAAACCCTTCTGAGTTCTGACTGATCAGGAATTAGCTCCATAAATATCCTGTGTCTGCAGCTGTGTGCAGGCCCCTCCATGTCCATGGGGCTTTAGCAACGCCAGCACTGCTCAGCTCAGATCCTGCAGCAGGCACTGATGACCTGATGCTGATACAGACATTTATTCCAGCTCTGGTTTCACCTGCTCGTTCAGCTGGAGAGACCTTGGCTTGTGGGTGTTCTCTGTGTTTGTCTCTCACCACGTGTGGGCAGAGAAAAACGGGATTTTGGAGCATCCCATAAACAGTGTGCATCCTGGGGGCTCAGAGAAACGGGATTTTGGATTATCCCATAAACAGTGTGCATGCTGGGGGCTCAGAGAAACGGGATTTTGGAGCATCCCATAAACAATTTGTGGGTCCCACTGCAATGCATCTTTGACAGTTCTATTTCTCCAAAGTATCCAGTCTTGTTTGCAAAGCCATCCTTTAAAACCTGTTTCCAGCTCCATTTCTCTCTCAGTGTCTGCCCTGTTCCCTGGCATTTCTAAGTCAGCATTTCTTGTCTCACAGTTTGCACACTGGGGGAGCCTTCTGTCAGGCTTTGAGAATTCTCTGCAAATCCATTTCCCACATTTACCCCCTGTCTTGAATGGAAAAAAAAATCCATTTCCCACACCTGGTGGGGAGAAGGTGTTCCAGCTGCTTTTCCAGGCAGGAATCCCATTCCACTCCAATTCCTGCCCTCCAAGTATGGAGATATTTCTACATTATAATAGAGAAATCATCCTGGGCTTGTTTGAAGATACTTGTGTAAGATGCCTTTTAAAATATCGTTTAAATAATTAATATAAGTAAAATCTGGTCTTAATGAAATAATAAATAAACATGAAAATAAATTTAAAATAAAATAAGCATTAATATAAATAAACATTAAAAATAAACATGAAAATAAGCATTAAAAATAGATTGAAAAGATTCTGCGGGGAAGCCCAGCCACGCCTGGTTGTGCAGCAGGCAGGGGGAACGCCAGGAGCTGACCATGGTGCTGGATTCGGGGTTTAGCCCAAAACCGGAGATTGTGTGGAGTTGGGAATGGCAGGTTTGTGTCCCCCAGAAGGGCCTGGCCGCTGTGCACGCAGTGGTGCCCAGGTTTTGGGGGCTGAAGTGGGGAAGGAGCTGCCTGCTCCGGTGCACTCCGGGTGGGTGTGAGTGCTGCCCGAGCACGGGGGCTGGAGCCCAGCTCTGCTCTTGGGCACGGCCTGGGTGTTTCATGGGTTTCACTTATCTCATACATTGCATTGCCCGTGAGGCAGCCGAGCACGCACTGAGTACAATAATCTGTGGTTTTGACTGGCACATGATCCCTTTTAGCCCATTGCCAGCACTTCCCCTGCCCTGCTTGGAGGGAGGAGCTGCAGCAGCAGGACCCAGGAGTGCAGGAGCACTGGGGTGTCCCTGGGGTATTCCTGGGATCAGCCATCCTTGGGGTGTCCCTGGGGTATTCCTGGGATCAGCCATCCTTGGGGTGTCCCTGGGGTATTCCTGGGATCAGCCATCACTGGGGTGTCCCTGGGGTATTCCTGGGATCAGCCATCCTTGGGGTGTCCCTGGGGTGTTCCTGGGATCAGCCATCCTTGGGGTGTCCCTGGGAGCACTGGGGTGTCCCTGGGATCAGCCATCCCTGGGTGTCCCTGGGAACAGCCATCCCTCAGGAGAGTGCTGCTGCCAGGGTGTGTGCTGAGCTGCTCTGGCCTGGGCTGAGGGTTAATTACGTGGTTGCAATTAACAGGAGGTGCTGTATGTGGAGTGCAGGCCTTGCACTGTGGTGCAGTCACAGGGAATGTGCTGCCAAGTGTTGAATTGCTCTGAGAATTCCCTCAGCTCCCAGGTGTCCAAAGGCTGAGCATTATCAGCCTGGTCTGAATGAAAAAAATGGATTTCCAGCTGCCTGTGCAAAAGCTGTGGCTGACACAGCAGCCCTGGGCTTGGGAAGGAGCTGTAAGGCTCACAGAGCAGCCTGGGCTGTGGAAGGAGCTGTAAGGCTCACAGAGCAGCCTGGGCTGTGGAAGGAGCTGTAAGGCTCACACAGCAGCCCTGGGGGGCTGTGGAAGGAGCTGTAAGGCTCACAGAGCAGCCCTGGGTAAGGCTCACACAGCAATCCTGGGCTGTGGAAGGAGCTGTAAGGCTCACAGAGCAGCCCTGGGTAAGGCTCACACAGCAATCCTGGGCTGTGGAAGGAGCTGTAAGGCTCACAGAGCAGCCCTGGGTAAGGCTCACACAGCAATCCTGGGCTGTGGAAGGAGCTGTAAGGCTCACAGAGCAGCCCTGGGTAAGGCTCACACAGCAATCCTGGGCTGTGGAAGGAGCTGTAAGGCTCACAGAGCAGCCCTGGGTAAGGCTCACACAGCAATCCTGGGCTGTGGAAGGAGCTGTAAGGCTCACAGAGCAGCCCTGGGTAAGGCTCACACAGCAATCCTGGGCTGTGGAAGGAGCTGTAAGGCTCACAGAGCAGCCCTGGGTAAGGCTCACACAGCAATCCTGGGCTGTGGAAGGAGCTGTAAGGCTCACAGAGCAGCCCTGGGTAAGGCTCACACAGCAATCCTGGGCTGTGGAAGGAGCTGTAAGGCTCACAGAGCAGCCCTGGGTAAGGCTCACACAGCAATCCTGGGCTGTGGAAGGAGCTGTAAGGCTCACAGAGCAGCCCTGGGTAAGGCTCACACAGCAATCCTGGGCTGTGGAAGGAGCTGTAAGGCTCACAGAGCAGCCCTGGGTAAGGCTCACACAGCAATCCTGGGCTGTGGAAGGAGCTGTAAGGCTCACAGAGCAGCCCTGGGTAAGGCTCACACAGCAATCCTGGGCTGTGGAAGGAGCTGTAAGGCTCACAGAGCAGCCCTGGGTAAGGCTCACACAGCAATCCTGGGCTGTGGAAGGAGCTGTAAGGCTCACAGAGCAGCCCTGGGTAAGGCTCACACAGCAATCCTGGGCTGTGGAAGGAGCTGTAAGGCTCACAGAGCAGCCCTGGGTAAGGCTCACACAGCAATCCTGGGCTGTGGAAGGAGCTGTAAGGCTCACAGAGCAGCCCTGGGTAAGGCTCACACAGCAATCCTGGGCTGTGGAAGGAGCTGTAAGGCTCACACAGCAATCCTGGGCTGTGGAAGGAGCTGTAAGGCTCACAGAGCAGCCCTGGGTAAGGCTCACACAGCAATCCTGGGCTGTGGAAGGAGCTGTAAGGCTCACACAGCAATCCTGGGCTGTGGAAGGAGCTGTAAGGCTCACACAGCAATCCTGGGCTGTGGAAGGAGCTGTAAGGCTCACACAGCAGCCCTGGGTATGGCTCACACAGCAATCCTGGGCTGT
Organism: Montifringilla adamsi; assembly: GCA_017590115.1. Classification (NCBI taxonomy): domain Eukaryota; kingdom Metazoa; phylum Chordata; class Aves; order Passeriformes; family Passeridae; genus Montifringilla; species Montifringilla adamsi. Next base: position 516,183 of record JAGGNK010009559.1, on the reverse strand, counting down.
GGAAGGAGCTGTAAGGCTCACACAGCAGCCCTGGGTATGGCTCACACAGCAATCCTGGGCTGTGGAAGGAGCTGTAAGGCTCACACAGCAGCCCTGGGTATGGCTCACACAGCAATCCTGGGCTGTGGAAGGAGCTGTAAGGCTCACAGAGCAGCCCTGGGTAAGGCTCACACAGCAATCCTGGGCTGTGGAAGGAGCTGTAAGGCTCACACAGCAGCCCTGGGTAAGGCTCACACAGCAATCCTGGGCTGTGGAAGGAGCTGTAAGGCTCACAGAGCAGCCCTGGGTAAGGCTCACACAGCAATCCTGGGCTGTGGAAGGAGCTGTAAGGCTCACAGAGCAGCCCTGGGTAAGGCTCACACAGCAATCCTGGGCTGTGGAAGGAGCTGTAAGGCTCACACAGCAGCCCTGGGTAAGGCTCACAGAGCAGCCTGGGCTGTGGAAGGAGCTGTACCCCTGCTGCTGTCTCCAAAGGCACAGCAGCTCCCAGGGCAGTGCTGGGCTCTCAGCAGCTCTGGGACATCCCCTGCTCCCATCAGTGACCCGTGTCTGTCACACTCCAGGCTGGGGGCTGGTGTAGGAGCCCTTCAGAATCAGTGCTGGCTTCTCTCAGTCTCACAGGGGTGGTGATGATGATGATGATGATGATGATGATGATGTGTAAGAGGAGGGATGCAGGACTCCAGGTGCTCTTCCAAATGCAGTTTATCACATCCAGGGTGTTACAGCACTCCAGGTTGTGGGTGACAGAGCCTGTGCCTACAGCTGTCAGCTGCAGGCAGGCCTGGGGACCCTTTAATTTTGGTTACAATGCATTATATACTTTTCTTTGCTGAGCATCTTCATACAGTAGAACCAATCTATACCTTGACTTTTATCTGTAGCCTATCACAACTACTATAATTACCATATTCATGTCACTGTTCTCCAGTCACTAACAGTTAGTACATTACAGTTTAAGCTAGAAGTTGTTTTTCAGTTTTATGGCAGTGGAAAATTCTGAGACCTTTTTTCTACTTGCAACATCTGCAGGCTTGTTTGCCTGTGCTATTTTTCTGCTTGGTAAAAACATTTTCTTGTTTGGGATGGGTTTATCCTTTGCTCTAAGTGATAAAAACCCCTTCTAACTAACACACCCTTTATCTCCTTGGTTATCCAGCAAGACTGGCTCAGCAATTCTTTTCTTCTGTATCAAAACTTGCTTCCATCTCTATTCCTTTTTCAGATTCTACATTCAAAACTCTTTCTGCTAAGCATCCATATCTGTGAGACTTTCTTGTCACACTTTCATCCTTCCTCACAATGATGGTGATGATGGAGCAGTGTTTCCTCCCCCAGGAGCCGTGGTTCTGGCTGGCAGCAGAGCTGGGGAGCAGCTGCTCCTGGGACACCAAGCTGGGCCTGAGCTGTGCCAGCAGGGACCTGTCGGAGCTGCCCACGCTGCAGGAAGGGCTGCTGTCCTCAGCAGAAGCTTCTGGAGCTCCAGCCCCGGCCTCACCCCTGGGTATGTCCAAAGGGATTGCTGCACAATGGATGTTTTACTGCTCAGTCAGTCCCAGCCTGCATTTAGCCTTCCTTCAGTGAGAAGAGAGGTTTACAAAGTGTGTTTGGGGTGATTTTGTTGTCAAAGCCCCCCTCAAGACGAGGGGCAGGGTTTGTGTGCCTTCCCTGGATCTTCTGACAAGAACAGGTTCCTTTTGTGCCAGGTAAAGCTGTGCTTTGTTCTCCTGTGAATTCAGAGTGAGCCTGAGTGAGCTGCCACCCCTGGCAGTGTCCAGGGCCACTGGAAGGTGTCCCTGGCAGGGGCAGGAGTGGACTATCTCTGAAATAGCTTTAAAATCCCCTCCACCCAAGCCAGTCCGTGGTTCCCATTGCTGCCCTTGGGTTTGGGTGCAGTTCTGTTCTGCTGCTTATCTCTGAAATAGCTTTAAAATCATTCCTCCACCCAAGCCAGCCCGTGGTTCCCATTGCTGCCCTTGGGTTTGGGTGCAGTTCTGTTCTGCTGCTGAGATTTGCAGTGCTACCACTCCACTCCAGCCAGGGCCACTGCTCCTTGATGCTCCCGTCCCAGCATCAGTCAGAGAAGGCTTGAGAAACTCCAGCATTTATTATTTCACCTTTGTGCTTCCTTGCTTCCATTCACTTCCAGGTGGAGCCAGAGTAGCCTGGTCAAACACAGCCTGGAAATGCAGTTTCTCAGCCCAGGGGTTCTTTTTGCATTGATCCCTCTGCAGAGCCAGGAGTCCCTGCCCATGAGGGTATTCCCTTTCTGCTCACCTTTCCAGGGAGTGCCTGAAGTTGGTGAATGAAGGTGCCTGTCACTGCACAGTGGTGTTTCTTCAAAAACAAACACAATTCCTGAGAGGCAGAAAACATAACTGTGGTATTTTCTGTTTTATGCTTGCAGTTAAGTGCACATTGAGCTGTGCAGTTTGCCATTCCCTGTGCCAGCCTGCCTGTGTGCAGCTGCTTTGGGGTTTTGTTTGGACTTAAACACCACTTGAAGGGCATGGAGTTAAAACTGCCTTGAGAATTTCCTCACAGCAGCTCCTGAGGGGTTTATGAACTTGACTTTTATTTTTTTAATGCGAAGCTTTTGGTCATTCCCATCAGTTTTTGAGATGATTTTGCTCCATCCTTGGTGAAGGAGCCTGCACGAGGAGAAGGAACATCTTGGGTGGATTCTGTTCATCCCAAACCCTCTGAGGCTCAGTCCCTGCCACTGTGGGTGTCACCCTGGTGGCTGTCCCTGGTGTCTCTGTAACACTTACTGCAAAGATTAAATTGCCTTTTGGTAACTTCTGGTTCTGCCCCTCCTGACAGGTCTGTTTTACACAAACCAGGGAGAGGGGAGAGGGAGCACAGCACAGGCTGGCTTCATTCACAGCACCAGGGAACTGCTGCCTGCGGAGCGTTTGCAGCCACTGGGAGATGTTTTGGAAGGGTTTTTCTCCTTCCTGGAATGAAAGGCACCCTGGGCTGCCTCAGGGCTGGGTCTGCAGGCAGCGTGGTGGTTAAAAGCTGTGTGTGCATCACAGGGACTTGGTGGAGAGTGAATAAATCCCTTTTTTGTAGGGAAGTGAGGTTCAGAGCTCAGGAAGTGGGAGGACACGGAGGGTTGGTTGTGCCTTGTCCCTGCCATCCTCTGGGCAGGATTCCTGTGGTTCAGGTGTCTTCCAGCCCTTTTCCCCACTGTTGTTATTTGCAGAACTGGAAGCCATTTAATCAAGGAAAACTTCTTGATATTTGTCCAGCTTTGTGTTTGCAGTGCAGCTGGAATTAAGGAGCTGGCAAAGGCTCAGTAGTGTGCTAAAAGCTGTGAGAAGCCTCTCCTGTGCTGTTTGATCTGCTGCTCTCTGGGGATGGGCTGCAGGCTTTGTGTGTGCTCTGAATTCCCAGGTACAGGAGGAGAGCTGAGAGGGAAGGAAGCCATAGTGCAATACTCACTTATTTCTTCTCCTCCTCACAAAGTGTCTTGGATTTCATGTCAGGAGGGGAGGAGTGACAATGACAGTTGTACTGAAGTGCTCCTGCTGCTCTGTGGAACAGCTTGACAGAGCTGAGGCTTTGTTTTTGTTTTGCCTTCCTTTTTTATCCCCCCAAATGGCAGCTTGACTGTGGCATTCAGCTTGTCAGCAGGCTGGGAGAACGAGCCACAGGCCCAGCTCTGCCTGCTCGCTGAGCTGCACTGAGGAGGCTTTTGGCCTCCAGAGTGACAGCAGGAACAATCCCAGATTTGACACCAAGCTCGGGGAGAGCAGCACTGACGTCACTGCCTGCTTCCAGCCTGGGCTGCTGCTCCAGGCCTGGCCCTGGCTGAGCACAGCCACCTGAGCCCTCCTGGGCATGCCAAGTGTGCCCCAGGAACCCTCCTGGGCATCCCAAATGTGCCTGCCCCAGGATCCAGCCTGAGCATCCCAAATGTGCCCCAAGGTCCCTCCTGAGCATCCCAAATGTGCCCCAGGATCCACCCTGAGCATCCCAAATGTGCCCCAGGATCCATCCTGAGCATCCCAAATGTGCCCCAGGATGCACCCTGAGCATCCCAAATGTGCCCCCTGGGATCCATCCTGAGCATCCCAACTGTGCCCCAGGGTCCCTCCTGAGCATCCCAAATGTGCCCCAGGGTCCCTCCTGAGCATCCCAAATGTGCCCCCTGGGATCCATCCTGAGCATCCCAACTGTGCCCCAGGGTCCCTCCTGAGCATCCCAAATGTGCCCCAGGATCCACCCTGAGCATCCCAAATGTGCCCCAGATCCACCCTGAGCATCCCAAATGTGCCCCAGGGTCCCTCCTGAGCATCCCAAATGTGCCCCAGATCCACCCTGAGCATCCCAAATGTGGCCCCGGATCCATCCTGAGGGAATTAAGGAGCTGGCAAAGGCTCAGTAGTGTGCTAAAAGCTGTGAGAAGCCTCTCCTGTGCTGTTTGATCTGCTGCTCTCTGGGGATGGGCTGCAGGCTTTGTGTGTGCTCTGAATTCCCAGGTACAGGAGGAGAGCTGAGAGGGAAGGAAGCCATAGTGCAATACTCACTTATTTCTTCTCCTCCTCACAAAGTGTCTTGGATTTCATGTCAGGAGGGGAGGAGTGACAATGACAGTTGTACTGAAGTGCTCCTGCTGCTCTGTGGAACAGCTTGACAGAGCTGAGGCTTTGTTTTTGTTTTGCCTTCCTTTTTTATCCCCCCAAATGGCAGCTTGACTGTGGCATTCAGCTTGTCAGCAGGCTGGGAGAACGAGCCACAGGCCCAGCTCTGCCTGCTCGCTGAGCTGCACTGAGGAGGCTTTTGGCCTCCAGAGTGACAGCAGGAACAATCCCAGATTTGACACCAAGCTCGGGGAGAGCAGCACTGACGTCACTGCCTGCTTCCAGCCTGGGCTGCTGCTCCAGGCCTGGCCCTGGCTGAGCACAGCCACCTGAGCCCTCCTGGGCATGCCAAGTGTGCCCCAGGAACCCTCCTGGGCATCCCAAATGTGCCTGCCCCAGGATCCACCCTGAGCATCCCAAATGTGCCCCAGGATCCACCCTGAGCATCCCAAATGTGCCCCCTGGGATCCACCCTGAGCATCCCAAATGTGCCCCAGGATCCCTCCTGAGCATCCCAAATGTGCCCCCTGGGATCCATCCTGAGCATCCCAAATGTGCCCCAGGATCCCTCCTGAGTATCCCAAATGTGCCCCAGATCCACCGTGAGCATCCCAAATGAGCCCCAGGATCCATCCTGAGCATCCCAAATGAGCCTGCCCCAGGATCCACCCTGAGCATCCCAACTGTGCCCCAGGGTCCCTCCTGAGCACCCCACCTGTGCCCTCCCCTCCCTGCCCTCTGCTGAAGGTCTGTGCCCTGAGGTTTTTGTTGCTCGGCCAATACTGCCTCACCCTCGAGCCTCTCTGGAGGACTTGGGGGTTTCTGGGGTTCCCTGCAGGGCAGGAAGGAGTGGCTCCTGAAGGGCCTCGGTGCTGTGGGAGTTTCCTGCTCATGGGGAATGTTCAGTCACTTTTTCATCTCTTTGGGTTTCTTCAGACAAATGTCGAGTGCCACTTAGGTGTTTGTTGGTAGAATAGAGCCTGAAAGCACTCATTTATCAGCCAAATGTTGTGATTTATTGGCTCTGTGTATGTGTCTGTATATGCACATTTACTTTATTAATCTGTGTACACAAAAGATTAGCAACAGCTGCTTTTGACAGCTTTGTTTCCCAATTATTTTCTGCTCCCTCCCTTAGTCCCCTTTGTTTCTTCATTTCCAAAGCACACCCAGATTTTTGTGTGTGGAAAAAGCTTTTCTTTAATCACTCCTGCTTTTCAATTTAGCTTGAAAATGCATTTTCATTCAAAGTGAAGTTAAGCTGAAATCAGAAAAGCTTGTCTTCCTCCTCTCTTGCATGACTAAAAATAAGGTGCCAGTTCTGCCACACGAAGTGTGTCATGGTGGGAGCTGACAAGTCTGATTTGATAACTGCAATTAATGTTATTTGTTCACTAATGCCATGTTAAATAGAAAACAAGGTTTGGGAGGGGGAAAAGTCCATCTAACAGAGCTGAGAGAGTTCAGATTCCAGCTTGCTTAATGTTTCTTAAAAAACACTGGTTTGCATGCTTAATGCAGTTCTGTATGCAAATTAATCTGCTCAGCATTCCCAAGTGTAACAGTGAAAAATTCCTGGAGTGAACATGTGCTGGGTGGGCCAAATGCACTGGAAATCCTGTGTGCTCCCAGTTCATTGTAGGGAATTGGGAATGTAAATCAGGCTGTCAGTGCCAGCCCTGAGCAAACCCCTCTGTTCTCTGGGTGTATGGGAGGAATGTGGGGGACATCACAGGGAATCAGCTCAGGCTCCTGTTCCTGATTTTAAATCAGGATTCAGAGTCATTCAATCCCCTTGCTGCCCCAATCCCCCAGTCCCAATCCCTCCCTGCCCCAATCCCAATCCCTCACTGCCCCGATTCCAATCCCTCCCTGCCCCATCCCTCAGTGCCCCAATCCCATCCCATCCCTGCCCCAATCCCAACCCCATCCCTGCCCCAATCCTAATCCCTCACTGCCCCATCCCTCACTGTCCCAATCCCAATCCCTCACTGCCCCAATCCCAATCCCATCCCTGCCCCATCCCTCACTGCCCCAATCCCATCCCTGCCCCATCCCTCACTGTCCCAATCCCAATCCCTCACTGCCCCATCCCTCAGTGCCCCAATCCCTCCCTGCCCCATCCCTCACTGTCCCAATCCCAATCCCAATCCCTCCCTGCCCCATCCCTCAGTGCCCCGATCCCAATCCCTCCCTGCCCCATCCCTCAGTGCCCCAATCCCATCCCTGCCCCATCCCTCACTCCCCCATCCCCCTGCCCCATCCCTCAGTGCCCCGATCCCGCTGTTCCCCCAGGGGCTGCCCCCTCCAAGCCCCTTTGGGGTGTGCTGTGTGTGGAGCAGGGCCCCGGGAGCTGCCGTGGGCCCTTCCTTCCGTGCCTCTGCTCCTCTGTGCTGCTGTTTGCTGCTCTCCTTTTTCACGCTTGCGCGTGTGTCAGAATTCATTTTGGCCCCCAGCTCTGGGCTGAGCCCTCTGGAGCTCCTGCTGCTGTCACACCGCTCACAACAGCTATTTACACCTATTTCTTTAAGCCACGTCTCATTTCCTTTCTCTAAGCTTCCAAAAAAGCATTTTCATCATATTTGGTGTTGCAAATTCAATGATTCTATCTGGGTAATTATCCTCTCACTACCTAGAGTTCTAAAGTAATTAAAAATGTTGATTGAAGTATTAAATTAAAAACTAATGAGCAAGGTTGCCTTGTGATTGGCTGCCCTGGTCAGGTGATGCAGTGTGGGTGGAGAAGTCTCAGGCTGGAGCTGATGGAATGAAAACTGGATTTTTTTGTGTGTAATGATCATTTTTCTGATGTGATTGTGCTCCTCTAAGTGCTGCAGACTGTGGCTTGTCTGAGTGGTTGGAAACTAATGAGCCTAAATTAAATAAATGGCATTTCTGGGTTAGGAAGTCACTCCCTAGACCACAAATAGGTCTTTCCTTTTAAAAATAAAAGCTTGCTTAGAATACTGGAAGTATTGTTTTGCACCCCTCAGACATGTCTGTAGTTATTTACACTTCTCAGACACCAGCTTAGAGTTAAAAAAAGGAGAAAACCCCCCCAAACATACAGTTATATCTAAACCCCACAGATGATTCCATATATATTAGAGTTGTTTTATTCTCGTGGTGTAAACCATTTCCATTTGTTTTTGTAAGCAATGAACTGGAAAAAACCACCAAGTACCCCAAAGAGCAGAGAAATGCAGGATAGAAACTAAAATTGCTGCAGCAGTCATCGCTGTCTGCTAGGTTTGCTTAGTACTTGAACTTGAATCCCTGAGGAGAGCAATGGCACACAGCCTTTGCTGGAATTAGTTTATGGAAAAACAGAGCAGGGAAGGAGCTGTGGGATGCCTGGGCTGTAAAGTGAAAGGTGCTGGGGTCAGATCCCTGTGTGATCCCAGCCTGGGCTGGGCAGGGTGGGGATGGCACAGAAGGAGGTTTAGGAGGAGTTTGGGATGGCAGTGCCAGGGGGAGTGCCTGGAGACCTGGGCTTGGTACGGGCTGAGAAAGCTGGGTTTAGTCCTGGAGGGAGGAGCTCCGGGGTCTGGGCTGGGATCCCCTCCCCTTCCCTGCAGCTGGGGATGTTTGGGGGTGTGGGCTGGGGTCTCTGGGGTGTGGGGCTGGGGTCTCTGGGGATGTTTGGGGCTGGGGTCTCTGGGGATGTTTGGGGGTGTGGGGCTGGGGTCTTAGGGATGTCTTGCTGGAATCATTGGGAATGTGCAGCTGGGATCTTTGGGATTGTGGGGCTGGGGTCTTTGGGTATCTTTGGGGACCTTTGGGGATGTGCAGCTGGTATCTTTGGTTATCTTTGGGACTGTGAGGCTGGGGTCTTTGGGGATCTTAGGGACTGTGAGGCTGGGGTCTCAGGGACTGTGAAGCTGGGATCTTTGGGGATGTGCAGCTGCGATCTTTGGTTACCTTTGGGACTGTGAGGCTTGCTGCCAGCTCTCAGTGCCCTGTTGGTGTTTTCTCTCCCAGATGTCCAGGAGAGCAGATTCTCCCCCTGCCTGCCCCTGCTGCTGAGCCCAGGCCTGGCTGAGACGTTCCTGCAGGGATCCCAGCTGGATTTCCTTCCCCTGAGGTGGGATGGGCTCCTGGGGCTGGTTCTGCACTGGGTAATGGACAATGACAGGTTCTGGGCTCAGAAATGGGGGTCTGGGGGTGTGTACAGGGGAGGCACCGCTGGGTTTTGCCTTCAGGAGAGTTTGAGCAAGGGAAAAGCAGGAGCAGGCTCTTCTGAGCTTGTCATGCTGAGCTACCCAGGGAAAATGAGGAATTCCACCCTCTTCAACATCTCTGGAGCCTTCTTAGACTCTGAAATAAACTGAATGAAATTCTGGGGACAAAAAGATCAGATTTCTGTATTTACAGGAGTAAAACATACATGGGCAGTGTTGTGTGTAGATGCTGGAGCCATGTGTGTAATTTACAGTGCAAGTTTGGGGTTAAAATGTATGAAGAGCTGTTCTAGTAAAAGCCTTTGTCACCTTCATTCCGAGGTGCTCTGCTTGCATGGAATAATATTTATTAGGGTTTGATGGTATGTTTAATATAAAGGAACTATTAATTAAGCAATCTCCAATATGAGAATTAGAACTTTATAGGAATTTGTTGCTTATCAGAGACCTGTCTGCTTTGATATTCTTTTAAAAATAATTGATATAATGAACTGAAGTAGGTGATTTATATTAAAAAATCACAGGCAAGCTGAGATATGTGTAAGCACATGTTGCATATTTTACTTAGCTAATTTTATTTATTTATGAAACTAATAACAGCCTGTCAGTAAAAAATGTTTCAGTCCTGAACAGGTTGAAAAATATTGCCATACTAAGTAAAAATGGATATTATTATTATATTATTTTTGAGCCTTTGTTTTATAGGAGATTTTTGATGTTTCTTTCCATTCCTTCAGGTTTTGCCCCTTTAGGGGATGAATTTATGGCTATTTGTGTGAATATTGCTAACCCCCCATTGTCACTGAAGTTCTTTTGCCTCTGATTTAAACCAGAGGTGTTGGAATAAAAGAAATGACCAGAAATTCCATTTTCTTGCAGAGGAGTCCCGGATGTTTCTGGAGCATCCCTGGAGCATCCAGAGCCCCCCCAGGTCCATGGCAGTGCATCCCTGAGGGGCCCAGCCCTTCCCAGTCCAGCCCAGCCCGTGGGACAGGCGGATCCTGGAGCTGCTCCCCGGGCTGGGGAGCCCCTGGGCAGCCAGGGGGACAGTGGGGACAGTGACAGTGGCACTGAGCAGGAGGCACCAGCCCCCCGGGGCAGGGGGGATCCGGCACACCCAGCTCCAGAGGAGGGGCTGGGAAAGGGGCTGGAGCAGCCCTGGAGCACAGCTGGGAAGGATGGACACTGCTCTGGACACTCCTGTGGTCACTCCTCCCAGGACAGTGATGGCCCAGCTGCTGGCTCTGAGCTGTCAGAGGGGAACAAGGAGTCCCCAGGGCAGGAGGAATCCTCCTCCTCCTCCTCCTCCTCCTCCTCGGGAAGCTCCTCCTACACAACTGCACTGACCAAATTCTCTGAGAAAAGTGAAAGGGGTGTGCAGCAGGAGAAGGTGAAGGTGCTGGGGAGTGCAGCAGCAGCCCTGGAGAAGCTGGAGAAGGGAAAGAAGGTGCCTGAGCTTGGCTGGTCGGATAACTTCTCTGATGGCCTGAGGAGAGGCCGTGCCAAAACCTCGGGTGCTCAAGATGTTCTTTGTGCAGCAGCTTCTGAGGCAGGCAGGGGAAGGCTGCAGGAGCCCTCCCAGGGGCTCCCAGCTGCTCCTGAGGAGCTGCAGCGAGCTCTGCTGGACCACCAGCAGCCAGCAGGGAAGCTGGGGACAGAGGGGCTGGTCCCTGCTGGGACACCCAGCCAGCCCCAGGACACTGCTCCGTGCCCTGGGCATTCCCCAGAGCCTGCAGGGAGCAGGGATGAGCTGACTGGCTCTGACTGCTCCATAGAGAGGGGACACAAAGCCACAGAGATCTCCCCTTCCTTCAGCCTGGGGGGTGAGGGCTCCTTCTCCCTGCACCTGGCTCATCCCAACTTCCAGTCCACTCCAGGGGTGCTCCTCAAGAGAGCTGGGAAGGCAGAAGGACCTGCTGGAGTCCTGGTGATCCCTTCGGACCTTCAAGGCTCTCCTTCTTGTCCCAGTGAAGAAGCCCCAGGGAAGTCCCCTGTCCCTGGATCCCCTGGAGAGCAGCACCCTCCCCAGAGTGCTGTGGAAGAGACCTGTGGGCGTTTGGAGTCCTTGAGGCTGGAGTCCCCCTGCCCTGGCAGGATGCAGTCCTTGCCCTCGCTGGGGTTCCTGGAGAAGGGAGAATCCCCCTGCCCTGGCAAGATGCAGTCCTTGCCTTCCCTGGTGCTCCTGGAGCAGCTGGAGTCCCCCTGCCCTGGCAAGATGCAGTCCTTGCCTTCCCTGGTGCTCCTGGAGCAGCTGGAGTCCCCCTGCCCTGGCAAGATGCAGTCCTTGCCTTCCCTGGTGCTCCTGGAGCAGCTGGAGTCCCCCTGCCCTGGCAAGATGCAGTCCTTGCCCTCTCTGGGGCTCCAGAAGGGAGAATCCCCCTGCACTAGCAGGATGCAGTCCTTCCCCTCCCTGGTGCTCCTGGAGCAGCTGGAGTCCCCCTGCCCTGGCAGGATGCAGTCCTTGCCCTCGCTGGGGCTCCTGGAGAAGGGAGAATCCCCCTGCCCTGGCAAGATGCAGTCCTTGCCCTCGCTGGGGTTCCTGGAGAAGGTGGGAGCCTGGGACGTGGGCCAGCCTCTGCAGGGTCCTGCTGCCACCAGCTGCCGTGAGCCGGGTGGAACTCCTCCTGCAAGGACAGCCTGCAGTGCGCCTCCCAGGGCTTCAGGCTGTGTTTCATCAGCCCAGAAAAGCCCTGGGCACCCCGAGGGCCGTGCTGCCCCTGCCTGCAGGGGAGCAGGCTCTCTGGGAAGCGTGCATTTCCCCCGCAGTGAGCTGCTGCCCGCCCCTGCTCTGCGCAGGTCGCAGTCTGACAGCACCATGGACGTTCCCAGCAGCAGCAGCAGAGCCCTGCCTGCAGTGAGCCCAGCAGCACAGGGCACGGGGGAGCCCCCGGGGCAGGAGAGCCCTGCTCTGGGGGCCTCTGCCAGCTCCACCCCACCAAAGGTGCTGCCTGCACCTCGTGCTGAAGATGTGCACGGCACCACAAGGCGAAGCTCGGCCCCAGACGTGTTTGTGTCCAGCGCTGCTCAGCTCCTTCCGAAGGACGGGAGCTCCCCAGCTGAGGAGCACCAGGACTGTGAGGAGAAGGGAAATCAGCCCCTCAGCCTCAGTATTCCCACTGGTCACGACGTCATGGACAGCTCTGGAGCCGTTTCCTTGGAGAGTCTGAATTTTCCTGATGGTCCTGGGGAGCCTCAGGGGGCCCTGGTGGTGCCCAGGCCCTGTCCCAGTGCAGGAGGGGACAGCCCCATCCCCCCTGGAGCAGCCCTGGAGACTCCCAAGAAGGAAGAGTTGAATATTGAAGAAAGGATCCCGGTAAGTTTGGTTCTAGTTCCAACTCTGGTTCCGGAGTTATCCATTTTTTTCCCCCAGTTATCCATGTTTTTCCCAGAGTTCACCATTTATTTTGCCACAGTTATCCATTATTTTCAGTTATATGTTTTTTTCAGCATTTTCCATTTGTTTTTCAGAGCTTTCCATTTGTTTTTCACTTTTCCATCTCCCCCCACTGCTCTTTTAGGAGAGGATCTAATCACTACAAGCTCTGGGTTTACACAGGGTTATTCTGCAGTGAATTTCATCCATGATACTGGTTCAGCTTATTTAAATAGAGCTGGAAAAATAACTTCTAGTAATATTTAACATGGACAAAGACAGGGTTGGATATGGGAAAGGCCTCTTGTCTTTGCCAGGGGTAGGTGAGTGTCAGGGTGTGGGAAATGGATTGATTTCTAGAGAATTCTCAAAGCCTGACAGAAGGCTCCCCCAGTGTGCAAACTGTGAGACAAGAAATGCTGACTTAGAAATGCCAGGGAACAGGGCAGACACTGAGAGAGAAATGGAGCTGGAAACAGGTTTTAAAGGATGGCTTTGCAAACAAGACTGGACACTTTGGAGAAATAGAACTGTCAAAGATGCATTGTAGTGGGACCCAGGAGGGGTAATTTTGGATTATTGGCTTTAAGGCATTTACAGCATGGTGTGGCCAAAGGTGATAGGCCAAGAAACACTTACTTGTAATTGTATTGTGTATTGTAATTAGGAAATAGTTAACTTCTGATCATGATGGTGTGAATTCTAACACCTGTATTGTCTCACCCTTCTCGTGAGACTGAAAATGGAATAGAAGTTTTGAAAACACCTCCCAGTTACCCTGTCTGTGGGTCAGAAAAGGGCTCGATCCAGCACCAGGGGAGCAGGAGGAGAGAGAAGGGAGACTTGGAGGCTCTCTCACAGGTCAGGCTCTCCTTGTCCCAACGTGAGGTCAGGCTCTGGTGCTCAGTGAGGAGGGCTGAACCACCCCAGCTCTGCAGGAGCAGCACACCCAACACGACTCCTTGGAAATGAAATCTCTTTTTTCCTGTGATTTTTCTCACTCTGCTTTTTCACTGTGTTCCAGTTTCTGAGGCCTCAGTTCTGAATTCTTGTCGTGTTCCTCACGAAGGAGCTTTCAGAGCCTCTTGATCCCTTCTCTCCTTTCTGTCCTGTGTGGCTGAGCCAGGTTTCTCCTGGGGCTGCAGCCACCTTCAGGGCATTAACAGCTGGGAGTGGTGGAGCAAATGAGATGCAGATTTATGGTAATGACAAGCATGTAATTATCCTCTGAGTAAGAGGCTGCTCCTCTCACAAGATGACTCCATAATCACCAGGTCTTTGGGAATGTGCTCTGGAAGCTCTTTTCACTCTGTTGTCCCTGCAAACCCGTGGTGAAACAAATATAAATATTGGAGGGAGGGTGTTTGAAATGCAGTTCATGAGACAGAGAGATGACTTCTGTTCCTGGCTATAATTACACACTCTCCAGCCTAGTTCTGAGCAATGCTGCTCCCATAAATCCCTGGAAGGTGCAGGAGATCAGGTCACTTATCTGGCTGTTAATGTGGAAGTTTGGGATAAAATCGTAGGAAATGGAGCTGGCTGTGATGTGTAAGGTAATTTATTTCATTTTCCTGGCTAGTTTAGGACATAGTGTGGATGAGTTGAAATTAATTTGCCATACAGGTGATGAAGTCAAGGCAAATTTTGGCTGTTTTTTTCCTGCATATAAGGTCTCTGTGTAAACCAGCTCTGACAAAAGTGCTCCCAGCTGTCTGCCTGGAAGGTTTGACCCAACTTGTCCTAAAAAATGAGGAACTTCCCTGCTGCTGCCTGGAATTCCCGAGCCTGCCACTGCTCCCTTAGCAGCAGTTGAGTGGGCAGGGAGAAGGCTTTGAACCCAAACCTTTGTGTTTTGAACCCACACCTTTGTGTTTTGAACGCACACCTTTGTGTTTTTAACGCACACCTTTGTGTTTTTAACCCAAACCTGTGTTTTTAACCCAAACCTGTGTTTTGAACCCACACCTTTGTGTTTTTACCGCACACCTTTGTGTTTTGAGCCCAGACCCGTGTTTTCACCGCACACCTTTGTGTTTTGAGCCCAGACCCGTGTTTTCACCGCACACCTTTGTGTTTTGAGCCCAGACCCGTGTTTTCACCGCACACCTTTGTGTTTTTACCGCACACCTCTGTGTTTTGAGCCCAGACCCGTGTTTTCACCGCACACCTTTGCGTTCCTGCAGCAGGGCAGTGCAGCTTCCAGCAGGCGAGGCTGCAGCCCAGCCTGCCCCGGCGGCGCGAGCGCTCACCCCTGCGGTGCCCGGCGCGGCAGGAGCGCCCAGGACGCTCCCCTGTGCTGATGTTGTGTCTCCCCAGGTGTACCTGCGCAGGCTGGGCATCGAGCAGTCCCCGGGCACCCTCCTGGCCCCCTTCGTGCCCCCCGCGCCCCTCCCGGAGCTGGAGTTCTCCCCCTGGCAGCTCCGGAGCCTGCAGCCCCCGCGGGGCGCGCTGGCCAGGGCCCCCCCGCCGGCTCAGGGTACGGGGGCTGGGGGCTCTGCTTCCTTGCCTTAGCTTCTTATCAATGACTAATTATAACTGTTAGATACGATATTACATTGCATTGCATTATAGTATATCATATATGATATTATATCGTATTATATTATATCGTATTGTGTTATATCATATAATATTACATCAGATAATAGGATATAATATGATATGATATGATATGATATGATATGATATTATATTATATTATATTATATTATATTATATTATATTGTATTATATGATATTATATGATATTATATTATACTATAATATATTATCTTATATTACATCATATAGTATATTATATCATATTATATTAGATCATATAATATATTATACTATATTGTATTATATCATATCATGTCATATCATATCATATATTATATTATTATATAACTAATATTAATAATGTATGTTATATATTGTTATAGAGCTATAATTGTTATATATATAATAACTAATTATATTTAGTTATTAACTAATTATTGGGTTAGGTTATTATTAATAACTAACTGTAATTAGTTATTAATACTAGCTGTATTGTTCTATATATATTATAGAATATCATATGTTAATAATATATATGTTCTATACTATTGTATAATATTAATATATATGTTGTTAAATTATATTATTATTGTAAAAATTATAGAACAAATATTATTAATACTATAATATATATTATTGTTATTGTTCTATAGTATAGCTAATTACAATTATAATTAATTAATAACTAAGTAATAATGATTGGGCTAGGTTATTAATAACTAATTATTCGTGGTTTGTAATGTGGGCTTTTTTATTTAACTACATAATATTACTTAAACTTATGAGGAAGGCGAAGAAGAAGGATTGGGTACTGTTTTACAACTTTTGTTTTATATATGACCAAATACTATATAGTACTATATACTAAATACTGCATAATTACTATATATTACTAAAGCTTTACTCTATATTTTTATATTTTTATAAAACATTGCTCTATGTCACTAAAAGTTTAAATTCTAAGTTTTCTACTTTGTGACGTTACATACACTTCTTGAGACCATCCCCTGGTGATTTTGGTTTTGTCCTGCAATTTTGGGAGCTCTGCCTGCGGCCTCGGGCCAGGTGCAGCTCTCCTGAGGGTCGGTGCTCGCTGGCACAGCAGGAGGAGGCGCTCAGGGTGGGGTGCAGCAGGGGGGCACAGACCCCGCTCCGGGGCTCCTGGCACCCATCCCCTGCCATCCCAGCCCTGGGAAGCGCTCACACCTCTGCAAACTGCCTCCTGCTCAGGGGCGTGCCTGTGGGTGTAGACACAGGGCCCTCATTCCCGTTATTTCTCTGTTCCCAAGAGTCCTTCAGAAGGAAATGGTTTGTGTCCTCAGGCTGAAGGACTGGCACCATACTGTTTCTTCTTGGGACAGAATAATTCTTGGTTTCTTTTGCGTTCTGCCATTTCTTGGTGTGTTCAGTGTGATGAAATGTTGTCAGTGTTTTTATAACTGACCGGATCTGATCCTAACTCCATCCATCCATCATCATCATCACCCAAATTACTGTGGTTTTGTAACACCCAGCCCTGCCAGAGCTCCAGGAGGGTTTGGACACTGCTCCCCGGTGCACAGGGTGGGATTGCGCAGGGCCAGGGGCGGGATGGATGATCCCATCCAACTCTAGATATTCTCTAATTCTCTGATTAGTTTAGATTTTGTTTGATATTTATCTGAAGTACTCCTGAGATTTCTTTCAGGAGACAATTCTCACAGAAATCTTGTTCAAGTCTCATCCTAAGGAAGCACCTGAAATATTTTCCAGTATTTGAGTTCTTCCCTCCCTTTGTGTGCCCTTAGCACAGGAAGGGATGTTTGCTGTGTTCTGGAGCCTCCAGATACTCATTTGTGTTCTGTTCCTTTGCAGGTGCATTGCTGCCAGCCTTTGAGATGTCCCAGGCCAGCTTTGGCTCGGATGTGTCCCCTCTGAGCGTGTCCCTCGCCGTGGGCTCCGAGGCTGGCTCGGAGCAGGACCAGGACCTGCTGTCCCCCCGGGAGCTCCTTGGGGACCCCCCATCCAGCCAGGGCAGCGTGGCAGGCCCCCAGCTGGAGCAGGCTGCCCCAGGTGGCCCAGCCCGGGGTGCAGAGGGGTCCCCTGGATGCTCTGGGGCACAGCAGGACCTGCCCAGCTGCTCCTCGGGCCGGGGTCCCCGGGCTGGGGGGAGAGGGGCTCAGGGTGCCCTTGCTGAGCCTGGGTCCAGCAGCTCGGGCAGCAGCCAGCAGGGATGGGCTGTGGGGGCTTTGCCTGGGGGTGGGAGTGAGATGGAATTGGACAGGGCATCCTTGAGCTCCGGGGTGGGAAGTGAGAGCAGCCAGGGCCAGGAAAGGGAGTCCCTGCTGGGACCTGGGGTGCTGCAGGAGCTCCGGGAGCTGCTGGCACAGGTGGAGGGTCTCACTGCCAGCTGCAGCCGTCCTGCTTGCCCCACAGCCTCCTGCAGAGAGCCTGGGGAGTCCCCCCCGGGGCTGGCTGGGAGGGAGGAGGATCCCAAGGATTCCAGGTTGGGCCAGGAGTGGATCCCCGAGCTGCAGAAGAGACTGTCGTGGGATGAGGCCGTGACCCCAAGGGGTGTGCGGGGACAGGGGCTGGGGATGCCCCCTCTGGATTCTGCCAGCTGCCAGCTGGCATGGGGACACCCTCTGGCTGTCAGTTCCCAGCGCAGGGAAGGGCTGAGGGGAACGGCCCAGGAGCCGAGGCCAGGGAACTCCGCGGGCAGGTCGGAGCCAGAAGGGTGCAGCGGTGTGACCACGGGCAGGAGCCAGGCTGCCCGTGTGGGGCTGGCACAGGGCAGTGCCAGCAGCCGCCTGAGCGCTGGCACATCTCCACAGCTGGGCCATCCTCCTGCCCTGGAGCCCCCGGGCACTGTCCCCGCTGGCCTGGGGGGCTCCCAGGGCTCCTGGTGCCAGGCTGGGCGGGCAGCAGCGCCACGGGGCAGCCAGGACAGCAGCAGCGGCGATTCCCTCAGTGCCCGGGTCTGGAGCCTCCTGCGGGAGCCTGGGCGCTGCCAGCAGCCGGGCAGTGCCCCGGGGGCGGTGCAGGGCAGCGTGCCCGGGGCTGGGGCTGCCCGGAGCCCGGCTGGCAGCAGCAGCAGCAGCAGCAGCAGCGGTGACTCGCTGGCTGCCCGTGTCCGCCGCCTCCTGGGCACCGCCGCCCCCGGGGCCCCGGCCAGCCGCATCCTGAGGAGCGCCGAGGAGCAGGAGAGCAAGATCCGAGGTGAGAACGCCTCTCCGGGTTTGGGGTTGTCAGGGGCACGGCCTGGGGGGGTTTGTGCCGGGGGTGCCCGCTGAGGCTGCTCCCTGCTCCAAGGGGATTGTTGTGCAGTGGACTGGGACCCTTTGAGGGGACAGGGCTCCAGTGGGGGATGCTTCCCAGTCATCTCCTACTATTAACG
The DNA here is from genome assembly GCA_017590115.1 of Montifringilla adamsi. Lineage (NCBI taxonomy): Eukaryota > Metazoa > Chordata > Aves > Passeriformes > Passeridae > Montifringilla > Montifringilla adamsi. The sequence continues at coordinate 498,120 of JAGGNK010009559.1, read as the reverse complement.
GATATCCCACTGAACTTCATTAGTAGACTTTTACAGCCTTTGGTGAGGAAAAGATGGGAAATAGTTTAAGGAGATCAGAAGGATTGACTTTGGAACAATTGTTCCAGTAAGACACTTCTTTTCTCTAAAGTGCTAGAATATTTTGATTGATCCCATCCAGCTACCTGCAGAACCCACTTAAAGCTTTTGTGAGGGTCCTGTGCAGTGCCTGTGGGGCAGGTTGGGGGGATGTTCTTTGGGAATGTTCAGGTCTGCTTCTCGCTTTCAGAGGCCACAGCTCCAGGAATTCAGGTGCCACTGGATTTTCTTGGCATTTCCTTGTTTGCCATGGGAAGTGTGTGAACTCTGAGGGCACAGAAAGGAGCAGGACACTGGGGAATCTTCTGTGCTGTGATAAAACTGGGTAGAATTGGGCTTTTCCACTTTGAAAACCTTCTTTTCCTGATACCACTGTAAGGAATTATTTTGTCCACAGTTATTAAGTCAGGAATGTGGGAAGGGATTGTGTGAGTGAGCTCTGACTCGTATGTGAGACTGAGGATGACAGAACCAGGGAAGAGTCTTAGATCCATCTCCCCAAATAAATGATCCAAGGAGCCATTTGCTGTTGTATTCCTGGCCATTCCAGGAGCTCTGGAATTTGTTGTGGTCTTTGCTCTCTCAGCTGGGCTAACCAGAAATGCACAGCTTTGGCTTTAAGTTAAAAACTGTTCTCATGCACGAAATGGGAAAGGGAACCTCTCCTGGTTTGTGTTTTTGGCAGCCTGGGTGAAGCTGAAACTGGCCAGCCAGTCCCAGGAGTGTGGGGCAGACTGGGATGAAGAGACCCAGCTCAGGATGGAGGGACTCAAGGCAGAGCTGCTCCCAAAGACCAGGGAACCCACACCAGCCAAGGTACGAACCAGCTCAGCCTGGGGGGAGCGCTGCTGCGCCTGCTCTTGGGGGGTTTTGGGGTTTTATGGTTTTCCCAGGCAGTTTGGGGTGGTTTGGCCGTGGGGGTGACACTCAGCTGCTGTCACTCAGGGGTGACACTCACCTTCTCAGAGGAAGCGTGAAGGACAGAGCTTGGGGGGACAGTTGGTGCTGCTGTGGGAAAGTGCCCAAAGCTCCTGGTCCTGGGTGGGCTGGGGCAGTTCTTTGCACAGAATGTTTGTGGAGGTGCTGACGGGGCCTGGGAAGGTCCTGGGGGTGTGGTGGGAGCTGGGTGTGCAGGGAGCACCCTCAGCAGGGCGGGTGTGTGCGGGCACTGCCCTGGAGCGGGGCTTGGGAGGCTCCGGGAAGGGAAACGGGAAAAGAAGGGGAGAAGGGAAGAGGGAGAAGGGAGAAGGAGAAGGGGAAGGGGAAAGGGAAGGGGAAGGGGAAGGGGAAGGGGAAGGGGCAGAGGAAGGGGAAGGGAGGTCCTGGTGCCATGACAGGCTCCTTGAAGGGAAGGGAAGGGAAGGGAAGGGAAGGGAAGGGAAGGGAAGGGAAGGGAAGGGAAGGTCCTGCTCCAGGTCCTGCAGGTGAGGAGGCTGGGGAAAGCAAGGAGTGCTGGGCACAGGATGCTCTCCGGAGAGCTGGGAGGTGTCTGTGGCAGCGTGGGGTGTCTGTGCTGCCTCAGGGATTTGGGCTCAGGGCTGAGGAGGTTCAGGCTCTGCAGCTCTGGTTGTCTGGGGGAACGAGCCCTGGAGCTGCCACGGTTGGTGCATCTCCTTTGGAGTGTTCTAGTTCATTATAAAATGCATGGCTGGGCTGGAATTGCTCTGAGCAGGAGTGTGTTACCTCTGTTTTCCCTTCAAATGCCATTTCTGGCACTGCTCTGGTCTCCAGGGTGATTAGGGCAAGGTTTTTAGGGACTGCTGGTTCAGACAAGTGCCCTGAGCTTTAGGAAGAGCTTCCTCTTGATTTTTTCCCTTGATTTTTCCCTGTTTTCTCCTGCAGCCTGCCTGCCTGCCTCCCGGGAAAAGCAGCAGGGGTTGGTTTGTTTGTTTTAATTAAAAGCCCTGCATTAGCAGCAGTGACAGTGAGTGCTTTAGGAGCACTCTGTGTTCAGAGCTTCTCTGGATCAGCAGTGCTGGGAGGAGACACAGCAGCTCCCAAAAGCCATCAGGCCAAACTTCCCAGGTATTCCCAGACTGGTGGAATATCTGGGCAGCTGGGGAAAAAGAAAGTGACTATTTTATTTATAATTATTATATAAATAAATTATAAATATGCTATAATATATTTTAATAATATATAACATATAAAGTTTAATATTATATATTACATAATATCGAATATTAAATATAGAATAGCATTATAAATGTTATTTAACATTTTAGAAATTCACATTTCTTAAAATTCAGATTTCTTAAAAAGAGAAACAAAGCACAAACACAAAACCAGAGGCATCAAAGCTTTTCCCCCCAGCTTTTAGATTTTGTTTGGTCACAACTTTGTCCCTAGAAAGAGCTCTGTGCAGGGTGGAACCAAGGATTTTACCCTCCTGTGACTCAGTGTCAGCTGGGGATTGTTTTATCCCCCTTTAGAGTAAGAAGAAATTCACCATAATTTTGCAAACCAAGCTCCTGAGAAACTGCTTTAGTTCAACCACAGCACCTCGTGCTTTGATCTCAAAAACACTTTTGCATTGCAATGTTTTTAATTTGAGATTAAAAAAGGTTTGAATTTGCAGAGTGAAGGTCACTGGGGTTTTTTTGTTGTACTTAAGATAAATGTGCTTCTCCCTCCAAGACAAACACTGTCACTGAAAAATACAGATTGTTCAGAACTGCTGCACTGAGAGGAACCACAGCCAGGCACAATATTCTCCTGTAAATTTGATGGGAACTGTTGTGTACAATAGGGGTGGAAGTTTTAGAGCCAAAGTGCCTTGCATGGACTTAAAAAGAACAGAGCAAAGGTTAGGAAAAGACATTTTCCTTCTCTGAAAATTTTAAGACCAAGGAAGACAAACTGTTCCTACAGCTGGAGCACAGAGCTCCTGTGCTGCCTGTGGGGCAGGCTGGGGCACTTTTTGGGAATGTTCAGGTCTGCCTCTCGCTTCCAGAGGCCGCAGCTCCAGGAATCCAGGTGCCACTGGACTTGCCTGGCATTTCCTTGTTTGCCACGGCAGGGTGTGAACTCTGAGGGCACAGAAAGGAGCAGGGCACTGGGGAAGTTCTCTGGGATGTTTTACTTGGGAAGAGTTCCCATTTTCCCGGTGGGTTTCCCACGTCTGGCTGAGCAGAGGGTTCAGGAGGGGCCTGGGGTGGGCACAGCAAGGGGCTGCAAACGTGGCCTGGAGTGCTCTGCAGGGCTCAAAACCCCTGGAATAGTCAACATGGACAGGCTGGAGAGCTGGGAATGTTCCCTGGAGAAGGGAAGGCTCCAGGCAGAGCTCAGAGCCCCTGGCAGGGCCTGGAGGGGCTCCAGGAGAGCTGCAGAGGGACTGGGGACAAGGCCTGCAGGGACAGCACACAGGGAATGGCTCCCACTGGCAAAGGGCAGATTGGGCTGGGATCTTGGCAAGGAATTCCTGCCTGGGAGGGTGGGCAGGGGCTGGGCTGGAATTCCCAGAGAATCCCTGGATCCCTGGCAGTGCCCAAGGCCAGGCTGGACACTGGGGCTGGAGCAGCCTGGGACAGTGGGAGGTGTCCCTGCCATGGCACGTTTGGAGCTGCTGTTGGATGTAAACACAATTCCAGCACCTTCAACCTCAGGGTTTTCCTCCTAAATTGAGGACCTGATCCCCCCACCTGTATTTCAGGGTGCCAGTGCTCCCTGTTCCCTTCCCTGTGAGTTCCTTCCCCCTTGGTGCAGTGTTTTCCTCCACTCCCTGCTGTACTTTTCCACTCTTGAGCTTTCTCACTTCTCCAGGAAGTTCACGGAGTTGTAGCTCTAAATTTGCTCTGCAGGCTCCTGTGGATCATATGGCACAGGGAGCTTTTTTGGAAGGATGACACATAACAGGCACAATAAAACATGTGAAAGGCTTGGGAAGATGAGTTTATCACAACTTCTGTGCCTGCTCTCGCTGGTGGGAGTTGCTCTGGATTACCTCAGGCCGTTGAACTGGCACATGGTGCAGGGAGGAGAAGGTTTGGGATCATCCCTGTGCTGGCACAGCTCTGCTCCCTGTCCCTGTGCTCTTCCACAGGCCCTCCTGGCTGCAGGAAGTGCCAAATAATCCCATTTGTTGCCTTGAAATCCATAAAGGAATAGAGAAGTGGGATAGTGATCCAGGCCCTGCTGGAGCAGTTGCTGCTGTCAGGACATCTGGGATGGAGAAGGGCTGGGAAAGCTCTTGTGAAATACTTGTTTATGTGTTTGGTTTACACCAAAAATGTTTCCCACTGCTTTTTGTTGCCAAATTCCCAGTGGTTGATGGGGATATAATCACCCAGGGGCCCGTGGTGCTTCATGACTGAAATACACTCTGCTGCTTCCACAGTTGGCCCAATCAGTAGGAAAAAGTAAATATAACCTAGATTTTTGTGTCTTTTTTCTGTAATTCAGCTTATCTGGCCCATCTCCATGGCAGCACATTTATCTCAGATTTACTCTCTTCAGTGGAAGTGTTGGAATTTTGGGTTACACTTGAATGAATAAATTTATGTTGGTGGTTGGAATCATGGAATCATTCAGGTTGGAAAAGACCTCCAAGATCATCGAGTCCAACCATCAACCAGCACCAAAGTATCCTGACGTGCCTCACCCACACATTGTTGTGCAATTCCAGGGATGGTGGCACCACCAGCTCCCTGTTCCAATGCCTGCTAACCTTTTCCAGGCAGAGATTTTCCCTGAGATCCTTTCTAAACGTCCTCTGGTGCAGCCTGAGGCCACTGCAGAAGCTCTGTGCACAGGAGGGTGGTGGTCTCAGCCCCACACACAGGGACAGGGGATGGGAGGGCTGGATCCCCATGGAATTGTGCCTGTGTCCTGTCCCTTGCCAGCATTCCCTGATCCTGCCCCAGACTGGGAACAGAACTGCAGGCAGGGGTGGGAGAGCTGCTGCTCCTGGCTCCTGCAGGCTGCTGTGCCAGGGACACCTCCCACTGCCCCCGGCTGCTCCCAGTGCCCAGCCTGGCCTTGGGCACTGCCAGGGATCCAGGGCAGCCCCAGCTGCTCTGGGAATCCCAGCCCAGCCCCTGCCCACCCTCCCAGGCAGGAATTCCTTGCCCAGATCCCAGCCCAGCCTGCCCTGCCAGGGCTGGGAACAGCTCTGGGTGACTCTGTTCAGCCAGGGCAGATCCAGTGAGGAGATCTCAGCTCAGTGGGTGCTGCTCTTGCTGTGCTCCAGGGCAGCACCTCCTGTGGGCTGGGACCAGCACTGGCCCTGTAAATGGCAAATGGCTGGGAAGGGTGGCTTGGCACTTTGAAAGGGTAAAGTTTCACTGGTTCCTTACCAGCTGGGTTCCCTTCCTGACGACAAACTCTTGGTTGGTCACAGCTCTCATCTTTGGCTTTTCCCATCCAGGTTTGGCCAGGGTGGGACGTTCTCCACGTGACCCCTGAACTGTGCTCTGTTTTTCAGGATCCCTGGCTCTGTGGTTTGGAAGCAGCTTCTGAGCACCTGAGGAACCAGGAGCAGGACCTGGAGGGTGTCCAGGCTCCCAGGTGTCCCAGGGACAGGCATGGACAGCTCTCCAGGACTCGGGAGCTCCTCCAGCCCAGCTCCCCACCAGCAGCACCCTTCCCTAGAGCTGTTCCCTGGGATTGCTCCCTGCTGCAGGACATGCAGCTGAAACCCTGCAAGGCTGCTGAGATGAAGGACACGCAGCTGAAGCCCTGCAGTGCTGCTGAGATGAAGGACATGCAGCTGAAACCTTGGGGTGCTGCTGAGCCCTGGAACACTGCTGACCTGCAGAATGTGCAGCTGAAGCCTTGGGGTACTGCTGATCTGCAGGATGTGCAGTTGAAGCCCTGCAATGCTGCTGACCTGCAGGACATGCAGTTGAAGCCCTGTAATGTTGCTGACCTGCAGGATGTGTGCAGGTGCACAGGCAGCAGCCGGCCGTGGGGCACCCCAGTGCCATGGCAGAGCTCCGTGCCCCTCTGGCACGGGACCCCTGTGCGGGGAGCCCTGCAGCTGCCCCCCGTGCCCACGAGGAGCCGGGCAAGCCGAGCACCCCCATCCCCCTCAGCCCCCAGAGCCCGGCTGGGCTCCTGCCCGGGGAGGAGAGGCTGGGCACAGAGCCCTGGCACAGAGCTCTCAGACAGGGCTGTGCCCCCTGCCCCGTGCTGGCTGGCACTGGGGGTGCTGCCGAGGCTCCTCCTGCCCCTGCTGCCAGGGCTGCAGCTGCTCGGGAAACAGCCCAGCAGCCCGGGGGCATCCACGCCGGGAAGAGACAGACCCTGAGTGCCAAGCAGCCCCAGCTCCTGCCTGCAGCTGTGGCTGAGGGGCACACACAGGGTGCCAGAGCCGGGGGGCTCAGCCAGGAAATGAAGCCATCCATTGAAGCCCCCTCTCTGAGCCCATCCCAGCAGGAGGAGATCCCACCTGGGCACACCCAGCTCCGGGGGCGCTCCGAGGGCCCGGGTGCAGCTGCTGGGGTGTTGGCAGAGGGGAGGAAAGGCCCTGACCAGCCACCTCTCGTTCCAGAAGAGGCTGTGAGGGAGCAGATGGGTCCTGCTCACCCCTCACCTGCAGATGAGGCTTTGTCCACCACGCCTGAGGCTCCCTCAGCACCAGTGAGGAGATTCCTGAGCTGTGTGCACATCACCCTCTCCTCCAGGGTCGGTCACCCCAGCGCCAGCAGTGCTGGGAACGGGGTCAAGGTGTGGGACAAACCTCAAGGCAAGGCTCAGGCAGTGGCTTTACAAGCAGCTCCAGAAGCTTCAGTGGAAGGTGTTCCTAAATCCCCTCCTGCTGAGGGTGTTCCAGAGGAGCCCAGCTCAGCTGGGCCAGCAGATCCCAGCCGGGTGCTTTCCCCCAGGCAGGAGCTGCTGCTGCAGGGCAGGGCCAGAGCCCAGCTCCAGGGCTGGGGGGCTCGGCGTGCCCAGGGCATCCCCAGCTCTGCCCCTCCTGCAAAGCCTGGCACAAGGACTTCTGATGCTGCCACCCAGATCACCACGGAGAGTCCTACAAAAGCCACGTTCTCAGCAGAAATCTGTGTTGATCCCCAGGAGGGGAGAAGTGCTGCCCAGCAGCCGTCGCTCCCCAGCACCCCTGAAGCTCCTGCGATTGCAGCTCCATCCCACAAGGAGATTCCCCCCTTCCCAAGGCAGCCTGGTGAGCACATTCCTGTCTTGTGGGTGTCTGTGCTCTTGAATCTGCACAAGGTCAAGATACTGATAAATGTCAAAGCCCAAAACCTAACCCAGCTTTTTGTGGAAATAACATCCCTGAGATAATTGGGGTATTTGAAATTGCTCATATGTGGGGGAAACCCAACCCTTAAACTTGGGTTTTTCAGCCTTGTCGGGAGGGATTTGTGTGGATAGAGTTGGGATTCAGTTCAGGTTTCTCTAGAACTGAATTCTTTGTGTCCAAGTGTGGTTGGAGAGTATTTTCTGGTGTTTGTGTGTCGATGGTTTGTTTGATTCACTTGGAGTTCATTGAGAGCTGGATCTGATTACTGATTTACTCTCTAGTCAAGATAGCCCCAAAAGATCAGAGGGAAGTCTGCACATTGCTGCTTTTAATAGAATAAAACAGAAAACTGCAGGGTTTGGGCTGTCTGTCAGCAGGGGGATGTGCATGTTCACAGGGTTTCCCACCCCAGGGGTGTTTGGTACTGGGCTCTGTTGTTGCTTTTATTGAGGGACACATCCCTGCTCCTTTAAAAGGAGCAAAACTGGGATCAGCTGGGAGCTCTGTGGGTACAGGGGATGTTTCTGTAAGTCACTGTTTGCCCCCCTGATCACCATTTTAATACTGAATAGGTACAGCTGGTTTTCCAGGTAAGGGATGGTAACCTTCTACCTATGGGTGGGGATTAAAAAAACGAAATTATTTAAATTTAACTAGTGAAACAGCAATCCCTGTTGCTGAAGAACAGGGTATTCCTCAGGCTTTAGCAGCAGGAGCACCCTGAGCAGCCTGCCCAGGCCCTGCCCTGCTGCATGAGGGGTTCCAGCCTGGCTCCTGCTCACTGTGTGCCTTGCTCCCCCAGCCCAGCCCCTGCTGCTGCCCTACAAGCCCTGGGGAAGCTCTGGCATGTATTACGTGCCTTTCCAGAAAGCAGGAGGCAGCGTGTCCCCCGGGGAGCCCGAGGCCAGCACAGCCAGCTCCTGCTCAGGTACTGCACCTCCCTCCAGGCTGGATGGGTGTTCCTGAATTGTCTGTGATTACCTGAATTGTGGATTACCTGAATTGTCTGTGAGCCACGAGGGCAGCTCTGCCTGCAGGCTCTGCTCTCCTTTCGGGCTGGGAGGGGGTTCTTGCTCCACTCTGGCAGTGGAAGGGAGCAGCACTCAGTGTTTACAGCCTGATCATCCCTTGCTTTCCTCTGGGAATTACTGCTCACTCGGGATCCTTGCAGATCTCTGACACTTGTCCTGCAAAGAGTGGATCACTGGGTTTATTACAGGTTTTCACAGGTTTTTATTGCAGGTTCTCACAGGTTTTATTTGCAGGTTGGTTTCGCTCAGAGCTTTTTAATATCCAGAGTCTGGTCTGCAGACAAAAAGAGATTCCAGTTCCTGAATTCCAGCAGTGCTGACCAAGGGATCAGGCTGATCCAACAGTGCCAGAAGTGCCCAGATCAGTCACTATGGCCACAAATTGTGCTGGGCATGGTTTAGGCATCTCTGCTCTTGACCTTTTTCAAGTTTATCTAGAGAAATGTGTCCAAAATGAGAGAAACAAATGTGATGCAAATCTGTTGTTTTGCAGAAATGATGGTGCCATATATAAAAATTCACTATGCAAATGAAGCAGCACAAGGTTCTAGGAAAACGTACAGCAGGATGGAAAAATACATTTTGTTTTTCCCAGTCCCTGCTGCACTCTGGGCTCAGCTCAGGGGGAGCAGCTGAAGGAACCGAGTGCAGGAAATCCATGGGATGTAACCAGCAGGGGTTGGCAAGGAGGAGAAATTGGTGGGGACAGTTCTAGGCTTCTAACCTTGAGACAGGCGTGGGATCATGGAGTCATGGAATGCTTTGGTGGGAAGGACCTTAAAGCCCATCCCATCCCACCCTGCCGTGGCAGGGGCACCTGCCACTGTCCCAGGCAGCTACAAGCCCGGCTGCACTCTGGGCTCAGCTCAGGGGGAGCAGCTGAAGGAACCGAAATCCATGGGATGTAACCAGGAGGGGTTGGCAAGGAGGAGGAATTGGTGGGGACAGTTCTAGGCTTCTAACCTTGAGACAGGCGTGGGATCATGGAGTCATGGAATGCTTTGGTGGGAAGGACCTTAAAGCCCATCCCATCCCACCCTGCCGTGGCAGGGACACCTGCCACTGTCCCAGGCAGCTCCAAGCCCGGCCCAGCCTGGCCTGGGACGCTGCCAGGGCTCCTGATTGCAGGTTAATTGTGCCATTTCTGTGTCTGCTGTTGCACTCACGCTGCTCTCTCTCTGCAGGCTCAGAGGATGCTCCTGCTCCAGGGATCCTGGCCCGAGTGCTGCGTGTGGGGGGTGAGCCCCCTCCAGCCAGGGCAGCTGCCCAGCACAGAGGGACAGGCCATGGTCACAGGCCTCAGCTGGCCTGGGCTGAGGAGCACAGGGCACCACTGGAACACTCTGCAGGTAATTAGAATGTGGATTTAATTTTGTAATTGTTTCTGTGTGTTCATACATGTGAAGGAAGTCAGAGCAAAAGATTTGACACTTCAGGATCTGTGGTTCTGGTGACATTGCTGAGTCTGCCAGACAATGCTGAATTTGACTCCATTTTCTCTTCCTGTCTTTCTGCTTCTCCCTGACTGATAAAATCCAGGTTTCCTTGCAGGCTTGGGACTCTGCATCCCTGGAGTGTCCCAGGCCAGGCTGCACAGGGCTGGAGCAGCCTGGGACAGTGGGAGGTGTCCCTGCCGTGGCAGGGGTGGCACTGGGTGGGATTTCAGATCCCTCCAACACAGCCCATTCCAGGATCCCATGGAAAACTTGGCCATCAGTATTTGCTGGCATTCCCATGTCTCCAGGGATTGTCAGGAATTCCCTGTGGCCGCAGCCAGCTGGGATTCCCTGAGCAGGGAGGTCACTGCCCCTGCACTGGGCACTGGTGAGGCACACCTCCAGTGCTGTGCCCAGCCCTGGCCCCTCGGTTTGGGAAGGACTTTGAGATGTCTGAGCCCATCCAGAGGGGACAGCGAGGCTGGAGAGGGGCTGGGAACACCAACCCTGAGAGGAAGCTCTGAGGGAGCTGGGGGTGCTCCCCTGGAGAAAAGGAGACTCAGGGCTGCCCTCCTCACTCTGCACAGCTCTGGAAGGTGCCTGTGCTCAGCTGGGCTGGGCTCTGTCTGCAGGAACCGACAGAACCACAGGACACAGCCTCAAGCTGCCCCAAGGGTTAGATATTAGGGAAAAGTATTTTCCAGCAAGGTGATAAAGTTCTGGAATGGCTGCCCGGGGAGGTGCTGCAGTCCCCATCCCTGGGGTGTTTAACAAAGCCTGGATGTGGCACTGGGGGCCAGGGTTTAGCTGAGCTGTTGGGGCTGGCTTGGACTCAATGGTCTTGAAGGTCTCTCCCAACCTGGTCATTCTGTGAATTCTGTGAGCTGGGCTGGGGCTGGGGCTGTCCCTGCCCAGGGACACTCCGCTGTCCTGTGATGTCACATCAGGTTCCTCTGTGCCCTGCGTGTCCCCGAGCTGCAGCTCAGTGTGCTGCTGTCCCTGCCCTGCCCTCTCCCTGTCTGTCCCGGTCCCTGCCCTGTCCCTGCCCTGTCCCTGCCCTGTCCCTGCCCTGTCCCTGCCCTGTCCCTGCCCTGTCCCTGCCCTGTCCCTGCCCTGTCCCTGCCCTGTCCCTGCCCTGTCCCTGCCCTGTCCCTGCCCTGTCCCTGCCCTGTCCCTGCCCTGTCCCTGCCCTGTCCCTGCCCTGTCCCTGCCCTGTCCCTGCCCTGTCCCTGCCCTGTCCCTGCCCTGTCCCTGCCCTGTCCCTGTCCCTGTCCTTGTCCCGGCCCTGTCCCTGCCCTGTCCCTGCCTGGCTGGAGGAGCTGCCCTGGGAGGAAGGGCAGGGTTTGCACTCCAGGCTGTGTTTGCTGAGGATGCTGCCCCAGGGGAGTCAGGCTGAGCCCAGCCCTGCGTGCCCTGGCTCTGGTGGCAGCAGCTGAAATACTCCTGGTGGGCACTGTGCAGCACAGACGCTGACTGTGAGTGCTGATGCTGGCTTTTGCACACAGGAGGCTGCAGCAGACCACTCCTGGGTGGCTGCATCTCTCCTGCAGCAGCTGCTGTCCTGATGGTTCCTGTCCTCACGGGTTGAGAGGGTTTCCATCTGATTATTTTCTTTTTTCACTTGAGGTTGGGTTTTTTTCTTTGAAGCTCTTCCTCTCTTCCTTTTGGTGTTTCCAGAAGACAATTTTTATTTGCACAGGAAAATTGCAATGGTTATGTAAGGCTGCAACATCAATAACCTGGATAAAAACGAGAGGGGAACAAAAGTGTTAACATAAAATTATCTCCTAACATTTTTTTATTGCTGTGATGGTCTGAAGGCCCATCACAGCAAGGTAAGAAAAGAACTGTAAGGAGAAAGAATATTTTGTGAAGGCAGCCAGTGCAGCTGGAACTTTAAAGAAGCTTTCAGAAGAAAGACTTGCCTGTCTTAAATCTTCCCTGACTTCTTCAACTGTATTTTTAGATGATCTAATATAAGATTACCTCTACCCACAGAGCTTGTCTAGAGCTTAAAATTATGCAAGTTATGTATTTTTTTTAAAAAAAAAGTTTCTCTATACAAACTTATTTTTTGCCTGTTTACATTCCTTCCATTTCTTGGTAACTTTCTAAAAAGCCAGGAATAGCAAAGTTCTGCCTGGCATTCCCAAGCCTGATCTCATTTGTCAGGAGGATGTGGAGGAAGCCTCTTACACAAGTTTATAAACATTGCCCTTGTATGGGAAGAAAAATTCCTGCACTTCCAGAGTTAGTGAGGCTGGGCCTGGCTGCAGCATCCGTGATCTCTGTGTTCCACCACAGCCCCTGTGCTGGGAAGGGAGGAGATGCAACCACCCAGGCCTTTCTACAAAAAACACAAGGCACATTTTAAAACTGGATGGTTTTCAGATATTAAAAATCACTAAAGCTGTTTTGGAGAGCGGTCCTGGCTCGTGCTGTGTGTGTTTCATGGATGGCCAGGGCATCCCCATCCCTGGCAGTGTCCAAGGCCAGGCTGGCTGGGAACTGGGGCACTCTGGGACAGTGGGAGGTGTCCCTGCCTGTGGCACTGGATGGGCTTTGGGGTCCCTTCCATGACTAAAGAAAGGCTCAGTTCAGGGTTGGTCAGGGCACTTCCCTGAGGTGGAATTAGACTCCTCCCCAGATTCACTTGGGTGGAATATTCTCTTGGATTCCATGTTGCAAAAGATAGAAACCATTTGTTCATGTGATTTTAATAATGCTCAAAGCTCATCTCCAAGTTCACTGCGTTTGGGAATGAGCTCGGTGATCCTGCTTTTAACCCTTTGTGGTGTCTTGGGAGTTTCAGGATGAAAATCCTCCACTTCAAGCAGAGCAGCAAAGCATTGAAGTGTTCTGTGTCTTGCAGAGCTCCCAGCTGGTTCCCGGCGTGTAGAAGCCTCCCGTGGTGTCCCTGAGCCCCGCGCCATGCCCGCCGGGCACAGCTGCTGCCAGCGTCGCAGAGAGCTCTCCAGAGCCAGGGCTGAACACCCTGCCCGCTGCCAGCGGGGTCCCCGTGCCCCCCAGGGGACAGAGGGGCAGTTCTTCGCCCTCCCTGCAGAGGCTGATGACAGCAGGAGCGAGGAGCCCAGTGCCAGGGCGTCCTTTGGGCGCGGGGCAGCTGGCACGGGGCTGCACCGCGGCGCTGCTGGCACCGATCCTGGGCCGCGGGGCCCGGCTGCTCACCTGCAGGAGAGCGTGGGGAAGGCACCACGGCAGAGGGGCCATGCCAGGGGCAGCCTGGACGAGCTGTGGGTGAGGTTCCTGCAGCGCCAGGGCACGCAGCAGCAGCAGCAGCTCCGCAGGAACGGCGAGCTGTCCCTCGTGGAGCGCCTGGATCAGCTGGCCAGGCTCCTGCAGAACCCCATCAGGCACACCCTGGCACCTACAGCAGCTGGGGAGAAGGTTCCTCAGGAGGAAATCCAGGGAAGGGAACGGCCAGAGATTGGGCTGGCAGGAAAAGGCGGCTCTGGGAGCAGCGGGGAGCCGAGGGGAGCGCGAGTGGAACAGAGCAATGGCAGCAGCAGCCCGGGGGAGCCCAGGGCAGCCAGGCCAGGGCAGAAGGTGATCCAGCAGCTGAGCAGGATCCTGGAGGAGCAGCAGCACCTGGGGATCCCCAGTGACAGCTCCTCGGAGACCAGGCTGAGCGGAGAGCCCAGCAGCTGCAGCACCTGCGGCACCTCGGCGTGGGACACGGGGACCGGGCTGGACACCTCCCCTGCCTCCGGGGACAGCAGCTCCCTGTCCCTGTCCACCATCGACACGGCCAGGCTGCTCCGGGCCTTCGGGCAGCACAGGCTGGCCCCAAGCACCGACACCCCGAGCCCGGCCCCACAGCTGTCCCCAAGGCTGTCCCCAAGGCTGGCCCAGCTCTACTGTGCCATCAGCCAGCAGAAGAGGCGCTCCGAGAAGTGGCACGGGCAGAGTGGAGGAGCAGGGGCTGGGGCATGTCCCCAGGGGGCTGCTCAGAGCCTCGGGAAGCACCAGCAGAGCCAGGTAAGAGCTCCCTGAGCCCAGCCCTGCCCCATCCCCACGGGAATACCCACTGCTGCTGGCTCTGTGAGCTGGGAGTCACTGAGAGTCACTGGGAATCTCTGAGAGTCAATGGGAATCACTGGTTTGTAGGGGATCACATGGGGGCAGCCCCAGCCAGGGTCCTGCAGGAGCCAGGGCAGCAGCTCAGGCTGGCAAACACCACATGGGCTTGCCTTCCTTGTCTCTATTCCCTTGGGAACAGATCCTGCTGTCCCTGGTCCCTGGGAACAGATCCTGCTGTCCCTGAGCCTTGGGCACTGCCCAACATGAGGTTGTAAATCTGATGGAAATTGCAGCCAGGGCATCCCTGGGCAAGGATCCACACAATTTTCGGAATTTCCCTGCTATTAGGCTTGTAAAAATTTGTAAATTGTTTTCTCTGGTTGGTTGTGGATTTTTTTTCTTTAAAGAGCTGAGAATTCCAGGTGAGAACTCTGCAGCTGTTTGGAAGGGGAGGGAAGAATTCCTTCAGGTGAATTCAGCTGTTGCCCTTGGCAGGAGAAATGGAAATGTTCTTCAAGAGGATTTGGTGCTTTCAGTAAGGAATTACAGAGTTCAGGAGTTCTGTGATACACAGGAATGCTGAAAAGCAGAGGACAAGTGAGGAATATTGAATTACTTCTTTCATTTTCTTGTATCTCCAGATTAAAGTGGAACTGGTGTCATTACTACCTGATTTAATTGAAATTAGCTATTCTATTTTATAGAAATAACTCCAAGTCTGTTTGTCAAATAAGCCAGTGAATTATGAAAAAATTAAAAATAATGCCAATAACTACATAAATCTGGGGGAGAAACAATCTTTTTGAAGGTGAAGAATGGTTTAAAAATATTTTATTCAATATTTTTATTCATAACATGTATTTGAAGGTAAAACAAAACTGTGCTGAACTTTGCAATGTTAGGACTATTAGCCAGAACACCAGCATTAGGATCCAGCATTTCTGGCACAGTTGTAGAATTCAGAAGATGATTTTATTCCACCTTCCATTCAGAAGATGAGTTTTTCAGGGTCCATTGAACCTTAAACCCAAATCTGATTTTTTAACCTGTTAAATCACCTGTGAAATGACAAATGGAATTAATGCTATGGGGAATAAACCCTTTAAAGGCTCATTGAACCCCCATGGCTTTAGAAACTCACATTTTTTATCTGCTGGTGAAATATTCTTTTAAAAAACCACCTGAGGACACACGTGACCCTCCTCAAATAAGAAGTGAGAGAAGATAGATGGCAAAATATATAAAAATTTAATTAAAAATTCCAATTTTGGTCACTTCTGGGCTGTTTAGCCGAGGAAAAGTGAAGATTCATTTGTATTTTTAGTGCAAATGTGTGGTTTGAGGCAGGTCTCCATTCGGAGCAGGAGCCCAGCTCCCAGAGAGATCCCTGCCCCAGTGCTGTGGGAATGCTGCATTTGGGGCTCAGCTGGGAGAGCCACTGTCAGCCCTGCTCCCAGAGAGATCCCTGCCCCAGTCCCGTGGGAATGCTGCATTTGGGGCTCAGCTGGGAGAGCCACTGTCAGCCCTGCTCCCAGAGAGATCCCTGCCCCAGTCCCGTGGGAATGCTGCATTTGGGGCTCAGCTGGGAGAGCCACTGTCAGCCCAGCTCCCAGAGATGCTGCTTCCAGCTTGCTGCATGAGCATCCCTGGAGGTTTTCCTCCTGGAGCTGCCTGTGGCAGCAGCTGAGAGCTGAAGTGGAGAGCAGGGAACACTCCCATCCCACCAGGAATATTCCTGGCACTGCCCAGGCTGCATGGAAGTGCAGGGAAGGGCACATCCTGGGGGTTTTCCCCCTGCTTTTACACATTTTTGCTGGGCACATAGTTCAGATTCACACGTTCACAATAGAAATGCTCACATGTTCTGTTATCTGAAAGGAAATCCATATCCGTGCGTCTGTGCAGTGCCTCTCCTGGAGCTGGGACAGGTACAGGAATTAAGGAAAAGCAGGTTTATGAGAGCCAAAATAGCCTCCTCCTGGTACTGGAGTTTTGTTTGGGGTGATAGAGCTGCAGTAAAAGGGAATAAAGAGCAGACCTCTGCATTTCCATGGTGGCTGCTGCTGGGGGTTACTCACAGGACAGCAGGTAATTTTCTCCAGGTTCCTGATTGCAGTTCTGTAATTAGAGCTGGAGCTCAGGGGAGCTGTGGGCACTGTCAGGGTGCCCTGGGAGCCTGGAGGTGCTGCCAGGTCACTGGTGTTAATAAAGCCCACAGAGCCGAGGCTTGGCACAGCCTTCCTGCTTTTAATGGCTTTATTAATTGAAATTAATGTGTGACCTGCAAGCTGTGTCCAGCCCTGCAGCTTTCACACCTGGCTCGGTGTGAAGGAAGGTGTGAGACTCCCCTTGTCCCTCCTGTTTCTTGGATTTATGCAGTTGAATTTCTCCCACCTGGAGGACTCTGTGGTGAGGCTCACAGGGTGAGGGAGCTTCCCCTGCTTCAAAAGGGTTTTGCCTGCCCACCCTCCCAGGGAGCAATTCCTAATCCCAATATGCCATCCATCCCTGCCCCCTGGCAGTGGAAGCCATCCCCTGTCCCTCTGTCCCCTGTCCCCAGTCCCTCTGCAGCTCTCCTGGAGCCCCTCCAGGCCTGGAAGGGGCTCTGAGCTCTGCCCTCAGCTGAGCAGCCCCAGGTGGGCTGGAGGATGCCCAGTGCTGTCCTGACTGATCCCAGCAAGCTGCTCCCACAGAAATAATGTGCTTTTGTCATGTAAATGACGTGCTTTTCACTAATGTACCAAAGTGGGCTGCTGGAAGTGCACGGGGTGGAGCCAGGGCTGGCTTTTGTGACAGCAGTGGGACAGGTCAGCCTGGGCTCAGCATTGACAACAGCAGAACCGAGGTACAACGAGGGAAAAGCAATGACTTCCTTCTGTTTAAATGCTGTCTGCTGCTCTTTTGGGTTGGAATTTCAGGAATTCCTGTTCCCTTGCCTGTTTTTGTAGAGCACCATCCCCTTCTCCTCGGATTCCACCTGTGCCAGCAGCAGCTCCTGGGGGCCCAGCTCTGCCCTCAGCCACAAGAGACGGACACGGATGCTGAGCAAAGGCATCCAGGCAGGTGAGGCCCTGAATCCCACACCTCCCTGGGCTGCTGCTGCCTCTCCTGCCTTTGGAACCCCTTCTCCCCAGTTCCTGGTGATGGGTCTGTGCAGGCAGCACCCTCCAGATTCACTCCAAATGCTGGCAGGGAAGGGTGATGTGTTCAGTGAACATGAGCTGTTTATTTGCCATTCTTGGGCTGCTTTAAAAGCCAATTTTCTCACTTGTAAAGTTTATCAACCTCGGCTTCTGCTCTATTTCTATGGCAAAGGTGAGCTGCCTTTTTTTATCTATTGTTTTTTCCCCAAGACATCTGTTCCTCCCAGAATGGGTTTTGTAGGCATATGCTATTTCAGAAGGCAACTGCAGTGTTCCGTGTTCTTCCTGGGAATATTTTGGGTGTTCAATGCTATTTCAGTCCCGAGCTGCTCCTGGCCTGGTGCAGTTCTGCAGTTGGGTTTTTTCTGGTGGCAATTAGCAGTTTCTTCATTGCTTTCATTTCCACGCCAACTCCCCATCATCACATTGAGTAATGGCCTTGGTTTATTCATCAGATACAGCAATTATTTATTTATTCTGCTTGTGTGCAAGCAGATTGAATCAGGGAAGGATTTTCATAGTGCACAGTTAACTCCAGTTGAATTCCCACCCCCAGATAAATGTACATTTTGCTTGGGGTATTTGGTTTTAATTTCCCTCAGATTATCATGCAGTAACAATCCCGAGCCACTGGAAACTCTCCTTGGTTTGGGGAAGTGTAAAATATGAATATAAAAGGTTTGGACTGCTGGAGGTGGGTGAAGCACTTCACTCTGGGCTGGAGTGGGGTCGTTCCCTGCCCTGGCACACGGGACTGAGATGTCCCTGCTTGGTTTCCGTTCCAGGGGACCTGGAGATCGTCAGCAGTGCCACCAAGAAGAACACCCGGGACGTGGGGGTGACCTTCCCCACGCCCAGGAGCAGCCAGCAGCTGTGGGAGCCCCCGGGGCAGGGACAGGGACAGGGACAGGGGGGAGCTTGGCAGCAGCCCCGGGCACAGCCGGGCAGGCTCCTGACAGACACACGGACCAGGAGGAGCAGGCTGCACTTCCAGCAAGGTCAGCACCCGGGGCAGGGTGGGACACCTGGGGCAGGGTGGGGACACCTGGGGCAGGGGGGACACCTGGGGTAGGGCTGGGGACACCTGGGGCAGGGCTGGGGACACCCGGGGTAGGGCTGGGGACACCTGGGGTAGGGCTGGGGACACCTGGGGCAGGGCTGGGGACACCTGGGGTAGGGCTGGGGACACCTGGGGCAGGGCTGGGGACACCCGGGGTAGGGCTGGGGACACCTGGGCAGGGTGGGGACACCTGGGGCAGGGCTGGGGACACCTGGGGTAGGGCTGGGGACAGCCAGGGCAGGGCTGGGGACACCTGGGGTAGGGCTGGGGACACCTGGGGCATGGCTGGTGGTGGTGGTGGACACAACCTGCCCCAAGAGCACCCTGTGCCAAGGGGCAGGAGCCACGAGAGCTCAGCACACACACTGATGTGTGGACAGACAAATCTTCAGCTAATTAAAGTTGAAAGTTGGAGTGTTTATTATAGCACTGGGTACAAGGGGAATAATTTCTAAAGTGTGTGCTCTTCAAGTCTAAACTTCCTTTTTGTCCCTTAACCTGTAGCATATGCATTAAGTTTCACAATAGATTTTTGCATATTTATTGATCACAGTTAGTTCTGATCAGTTCTTGTGCAGAGAGCTCTCTGGTTGTCCATCCATCTCCTGTAGCTTTAGTTTTGGTTTGCTTCTTGTTTTAAGGTCCAAGGGGTTCCTCTTATTTTCTTCTAGCTCGGAAGTTCACATTCTTTTCACCTTGTTTGAGGCAATTTTGGGAGCTGTAGGCTTTTGCAAGCACAGGGTTTTTACAAGTACAGCAAATGAATATACAGATGAAACAAGTCAAAGCAGCACACTTCACCTAAATCTGGAATGGGTTTCTAACCTCAGTTAATTCCTAACCTCATGTGTCAACACACACACAGCACGGGAGGGTCCAGGCACGGAGTTCCAACGTGCTTTATTTCAGACAGTGCTGAAATGGTCCGGGGCAGAGACAAGCACAGAGGAGGGTCCAGGCTATAAATGCAGGAGCAGGGAGTCAGGGATCCAGTGGTCTGAGGGCACAGGGCTGCTACACAGGGAAGGGACCGACAGTGTTGCAGGGTGGTAGAGATGCTGCAGCCTCCTTTGAGGTGTCTCCTGCAGCAGCTGCTCAGAGTCAGGCCACGGGAGCAGCCATTCCCAGTCCATGCACACACACCCCACAGACAGCTGAGCAGAGCAAGGACAGCAAGGGTTCCTGTGTGATGTATTCCAGCAAAGGTTTATCCCAAAGCATGCTGAAGGGATCAGGGACAAAGCCAAAACCGTGGGGTCTGCACAGGTTCAGGTCAGTGACCTGAGGGCACAGGGGTGGGCAAAGGGCAGAGGATTCCACTCAGTGGGGGTGTCAGGGTGGATGGGCAGGGTTACCCAAACAAACCAGTGGGGTAACGGGGAGGGGAGAACGCTCTAGAACATGAACATGTAGGGTAAGAGGGTAGGGAAGGCCAGTGGGCAGGACAGAACTGGATACATCACACAGAGCTGCAGAGCACCGTGGGGAAAGCCTCCTTCCTCACCCCGAGCTCTGAGGAGTGCCCCGAGCCTGAGGTCACCTCTCCGGGGCATCCCCTGCCCTTCCCCTGCGGGCTCTGCTCAGGGCCGAGCCTGCCACAGCCCCCTCCTGCTGGCATCTCAGGGGAGCTCAACAAAACCCTGCCGGCGGTGGTGCTGCTCGCTCCTGACGGCAGCTCAGCCGCGGCTGTTACAGCAGGAAATGCAGTCATTAGGGAGGAGTAAACAAGGTGGAGAGGTGCTGAACGTGAATTTCTGAGATACAAAGGGTTCTGGTAAACTCTCAGTGCTGGTCACCAACTTGTCCTTAATGTCTCATGCCCTGAGGCTTCCCAGAAGATTTTTCCAGAGTACTTGGGTGAAAATTGGGAAGAATTTGACTGTTTTTGGGAGATGTATTTTTAGGCTGCTGGTGGAGTCTCCTGACGTTTTCTTTTTATTTCCTTTTTTTTTTTTTTTGTCTCTTAAATTCCTGCCACTCTTCACAACGTCACAATTAAATGTTTAAAAATATTTCCCTTACTCATCACTGTTGTTGTTGTGGGGACTGATCATTCTCTCTCATAAGGGTTTAATTTAGAGATTTCAGAATATCTGCTCAGAATCCCAGCTGATGTATTCACATCATTGTGTGTGTAAACTGTGAGTAACTCAATTCCTGGAGACATGTTGAACATTTGGGAGATGGAAAGCATATGAACTTCCAAAACACGGATGAAGAGCCACAGGGCTTAGCCCAGCAGAAAGGCTCCTTAAAAATGTGTGATTGCTGGTAAATAACTGTTCTTTCCATGGAGGGAAACATGGAAAATGAACAGTTCTGGGCTTTTCAAAAGTGGTGTTTGATAAAGGCTTGCTAGGGAAGGAATTCTCTTGAGCCTGCCCAAGGTTTTTCCCGCAGAAATTCCCCTGAATTCAGCTGCAGTGAGGGGTTGCTGCAGTGCTGGCACTGGCTGGGTTTAGCTGCAAACCTGGGCACTGCTGTGCCTTAACCCCAGCTGCACCGGAGCCCCCTGGCCCTTCCCTTCTGAGGGATGTGGGACAGGATGGGAGGGTGAGAGTGGGGAAGCCACTGGATTGGGATAGAGACAGGATAAAAGGGAAAGGAAAAGCCACACAAACACAGCCAGACAGGGAATTCATTCTCCACTTGAAGAATCCTGGAATGGGTTGGGTGGGAAGGGACCTTAAATGTCATCCAGTGCCACCCATGCCATGGCAGGGACACCTCCCACTGTCCCAGGCTGCCCTTGGGCACTGCCAGGGATCCAGGGGCAGCCGCAGCTGCTCTGGGAATTCCAGCCCAGCCCCTGCCCACCCTCCCAGGGAACAGTTCCTTCCCCATATCTGGTGTAAACCTGCCCTCCTTCAGCTTCAGACCATTTCCCTTGTCCCAGGTCCCTCTGTGCCTCCTTGAACCCCCTGTAGGCACTGGAGGGACCCTGGAAAGCCCTTGCCCACTTTCCCATCCCCAGGAGAGCTCCATTGTGCGTCTGATGTGATTTGGGGTCAAAGCACCATCATTCCAAGTGCCCCCCTTCCTCTTCCCTCAGCTCTGCCTCCTGACCGTGATCTGGGATGCCCCTTGGGTCAGCTGGCATCACTTCTCCTGGCTGTGTCCCCTCATTCCTGCAGGAAAGACCATGGATTGGGATGGACAACAGGCACAGGAATTGCCTCAAATCTTCTTTCTCTTCTATGTTCTTCTAACAGGGACTCCATGGCTCGTCCCAGCAGAGGGCTTGGAATGTGAGTCGAGGAAGGAAAACCAGTGCAGTGCCACTCCTGGCCCTGGGCCAGCCTGGTTTGAGCCCTGGAGCAGCACAAAGCCTTGGAGAGAGCCCCTGCGGGAGAGGAACTGGGAGGAGCAGCCCAGCCTGGGCCAGGGAGCCGCGACACCCACGGGGGCTGGCAGGGGGCTGGGGCAGCCCCTGGGCAAGCTCACGCTGCAGGTGAGGCCACGCTGAGCCAGGCACTGCTGGGCCCTCCACGTGCTCATGGCAGTCTGGCTTTCCCCAGGATATTTAAGTTATTTCCCCAGTATTTGACTTGGTCGGGTGTTACAGGGATTAAACCCCTTGGCTTCAGGAACCAGGGGGATGTAGCTGAAAGAATGTCCCACCACACTTGTTTCCATGCAGAAACAGTACTGAGGTGTACATAGTATGAGATCAAAAAGAGTTTTTATTATTATTATTATTTTGGGTTTTTTTCCTTTCTGGCCAGTTTATTTCCACATTGTTAAACCAGAGGCTCAGAGGCTGCTGGCCTCTGAGCACCTACCCAGCCGTAAGGACAGGAGTTTTATATTGCACCCAATATTGTCAGGGGATTTTTTTCCATGCTCTGGGGTTCGTGGTGGATGTTCTGGCTCTCCCCTGCAGCTGCCAGCCCCAGCTTGGCCAGGCAGGGTCTGTTTGTGTCCCCTCAGGAAGCCCTGGCCCTGCACCGCCCCGATTTCATCTCGCGCTCGGGGCAGCGCCTGCAGCACCTGCGGCTGCTCCGCGAGGAGAGGAGGCTGCACACATCCCAGGGGGAGAAACTGCGGCCACCCCAGGGGGAAAGACTGCTGCCACCCCAGGGGGAAAGACTGCTGCCACCCCAGGGGGAAAGACTGCGGCCACCCCAGCAGCTGCTGCAGCCTGCAGGGAGGAGGAAGGACTGCAGGACTGCAAATCACCTGGTGTCCAACCGAGGTACTTCAGGGCTCTGCTTTGAATTCTTTGGTTTCATGAACTCCACATTATGCTTCAGGGTGTATTTATTTAGTAGGTATTTCTCCTAAAGCTGTTACAGTTATTTAACCCTGTTGTCTGTAAGATCTTATAAAGAGTTTTTTGTAAGAACTTCTATAAAACTTACAAAGGACTCACGTTGTTGCTGTAACAAACTCGTTCATCGTTCCCTTATCTCAAAATTTTCTGTTCAGGTTTCCTGATGAGAGAAAAAAGAAGAGCAATTCCCAAGCATGAGATGTTTCAAAGATCTAAAAGGTAAAGTCCAGGGAATTTTATTTCAGGTGGATCAGTGCCCTGGGTAGGGAAGAGCTTTGAATCCTTTCTGCAGTCAAAGAACTGAGTGTGCAAATAAATTCAGCTTTTTCAGTGAAAAATGCAGGTGCCTTATCAGAGGGAGAAATGTCCTGCTTAGAAGTTCCAAGAAACAAAATAATTTTGGAAAAGTGATTTCTGTAGCTAAAGCTGAGGATTCTGCTGCAGTGTCAGCCATCCACAGCAAACTTGGTCCCACGTGGAGAGGGAATGGGCTGGGGGACACTGGAGCATCTGAGGAAGCTCACAAATTAACAAAGTGGGTAATTGGGGCAGCAGCGAGGCACCATTCCCCCAAAGGAAGAGGCTCTCTATAGAAATAGTCACCCCAAGGGAATACAGAGACTTTTACCCTTGGAAAAACCACCTTGGGTAGGGTTTGTGTTATTTTTGACTGCAGTAACTCGTCTCTGCAGTGCCCAGCACACTGCCATGGATTTACCCTCTGGAAGAGCTGTGCTGCAGAGGGGGTGTGGGAAGGGACAGTAAAAAATGGGAGTTCACTGCAGCTGAATTTTGCTGTGAATGGGATGGGAAGTGCTGGGCCAGGACCAGCAGAGCCTGAGTCCCTGGAAATAATCACAGGTTGGTGGGATGAGGCCTGAGCAGCCTGGTCCAGCCTTGGCATTAACCCTGCTTTGAGCAGGAGCTTGGTGGCCTCCAGAGGTTTCTGCCAACCTCGGTTTCTCTGGGATTCCACCAAACACCTGCTGCAATACACAATACATAAAACAAACCCCTTGATGATTTTTAGTGACTTTAATGATTTTCATGATACATTTTAATGATTTTTAGCATTTAAGAGTGTTCTTAGGGTGTCTGGGGAAGGTGTCCCTGCCCATGGCAGGGGTGGCACTGGATGGGCTTTGAGGTCCTTCCAACCCAAACCATTGCAGGATTGAAGGAAAACTTGGGGAAGCATCAGCACAGGAGAGAACAAAGCAGGGCAACACTACTGAAAGCACGGGAATTTTGGAAATGCCTAAAAAGCTTCAGTGAGATGATTGCTGTGCTGAACTCCTGCCATGGCTGGAGGGACATGGGAGTGTCCTGGGCTGGGGACACTGAGCTCCAGCTGGGTCACCACGG
>JAGGNK010009559.1:457687-474267 GCA_017590115.1 Montifringilla adamsi | reverse complement strand
GTAAGAGGGTAGGGAAGGCCAGCGGGCAGGACAGAACTGGATACATCACACAGAGCTGCAGAGCACCGTGGGGAAAGCCTCCTTCCTCACCCCGAGCTCTGAGGAGTGCCCCGAGCCTGAGGTCACCTCTCCGGGGCATCCCCTGCCCTTCCCCTGCGGGCTCTGCACAGGGCCGAGCCTGCCACAGCCTCCTCCTGCTGGCATCTCAGGGGAGCTCAACAAAACCCTGCCGGCGGTGGTGCTGCTCGCTCCTGACGGCAGCTCAGCCGCGGCTGTTACAGCAGGAAATGCAGTCATTAGGGAGGAGTAAACAAGGTGGAGAGGTGCTGAACGTGAATTTCTGAGATACAAAGGGTTCTGGTAAACTCTCAGTGCTGGTCACCAACTTGTCCTTAATGTCTCATGCCCTGAGGCTTCCCAGAAGATTTTTCCAGAGTACTTGGGTGAAAATTGGGAAGAATTTGACTGTTTTTGAGAGATGTATTTTTAGGCTGCTGGTGGAGTCTCCTGACGTTTTCTTTTTATTTCCTTTTTTTTTTTTTTTGTCTCTTAAATTCCTGCCACTCTTCACAACGTCACAATTAAATGTTTAAAAATATTTCCCTTACTCATCACTGTTGTTGTTGTGGGGACTGATCATTCTCTCTCATAAGGGTTTAATTTAGAGATTTCAGAATATCTGCTCAGAATCCCAGCTGATGTATTCACATCATTGTGTGTGTAAACTGTGAGTAACTCAATTCCTGGAGACACGTTGAACATTTGGGAGATGGAAAGCATATGAACTTCCAAAACACGGATGAAGAGCCACAGGGCTTAGCCCAGCAGAAAGGCTCCTTAAAAATGTGTGATTGCTGGTAAATAACTGTTCTTTCCATGGAGCGAAACATGGAAAATGAACAGTTCTGGGCTTTTCAAAAGTGGTGTTTGATAAAGGCTTGCTAGGGAAGGAATTCTCTTGAGCCTGCCCAAGGTTTTTCCCGCAGAAATTCCCCTGAATTCAGCTGCAGTGAGGGGTTGCTGCAGTGCTGGCACTGGCTGGGTTTAGCTGCAAACCTGGGCACTGCTGTGCCTTAACCCCAGCTGCACCGGAGCCCCCTGGCCCTTCCCTTCTGAGGGATGTGGGACAGGATGGGAGGGTGAGAGTGGGGAAGCCACTGGATTGGGATAGAGACAGGATAAAAGGGAAAGGAAAAGCCACACAAACACAGCCAGACAGGGAATTCATTCTCCACTTGAAGAATCCTGGAATGGGTTGGGTGGGAAGGGACCCTAAATGTCATCCAGTGCCACCCCTGCCATGGCAGGGACACCTCCCACTGTCCCAGGCTGCCCTTGGGCACTGCCAGGGATCCAGGGGCAGCCGCAGCTGCTCTGGGAATTCCAGCCCAGCCCCTGCCCACCCTCCCAGGGAACAGTTCCTTCCCCATATCTGGTGTAAACCTGCCCTCCTTCAGCTTCAGACCATTTCCCTTGTCCCAGGTCCCTCTGCGCCTCCTTGAACCCCCTGTAGGCACTGGAGGGACCCTGGAAAGCCCTTGCCCACTTTCCCATCCCCAGGAGAGCTCCATTGTGCGTGATGTGATTTGGGAGGTCAAAGCACCATCATTCTAAGTGCCCCCCTTCCTCTTCCCTCAGCTCTGCCTCCTGACCGTGATCTGGGATGCCCCTTGGGTCAGCTGGCATCACCTCTCCTGGCTGTGTCCCCTCATTCCTGCAGGAATGACCATGGATTGGGATGGACAACAGGCACAGGAATTGCCTCAAATCTTCTTTCTCTTCTATGTTCTTCTAACAGGGACTCCATGGCTCGTCCCAGCAGAGGGCTTGGAATGTGAGTCGAGGAAGGAAAACCAGTGCAGTGCCACTCCTGGCCCTGGGCCAGCCTGGTTTGAGCCCTGGAGCAGCACAAAGCCTTGGAGAGAGCCCCTGCGGGAGAGGAACTGGGAGGAGCAGCCCAGCCTGGGCCAGGGAGCCGCGACACCCACGGGGGCTGGCAGGGGGCTGGGGCAGCCCCTGGGCAAGCTCACGCTGCAGGTGAGGCCACGCTGAGCCAGGCACTGCTGGGCCCTCCACGTGCTCATGGCAGTCTGGCTTTCCCCAGGATATTTAAGTTATTTCCCCAGTATTTGACTTGGTCGGGTGTTACAGGGATTAAACCCCTTGGCTTCAGGAACCAGGGGGATGTAGCTGAAAGAATGTCCCACCACACTTGTTTCCATGCAGAAACAGTACTGAGGTGTACATAGTATGAGATCAAAAAGAGTTTTTATTATTATTATTATTTTGGGTTTTTTTCCTTTCTGGCCAGTTTATTTCCACATTGTTAAACCAGAGGCTCAGAGGCTGCTGGCCTCTGAGCACCTACCCAGCCGTAAGGACAGGAGTTTTATATTGCACCCAATATTGACACGGGATTTTTTTCCATGCTCTGGGGTTCGTGGTGGATGTTCTGGCTCTCCCCTGCAGCTGCCAGCCCCAGCTTGGCCAGGCAGGGTCTGTTTGTGTCCCCTCAGGAAGCCCTGGCCCTGCACCGCCCCGATTTCATCTCGCGCTCGGGGCAGCGCCTGCAGCACCTGCGGCTGCTCCGCGAGGAGAGGAGGCTGCACACATCCCAGAGGGAGAAACTGCGGCCACCCCAGGGGGAAAGACTGCGGCCACCCCAGGGGGAAAGACTGCTGCCACCCCAGGGGGAAAGACTGCGGCCACCCCAGCAGCTGCTGCAGCCTGCAGGGAGGAGGAGGGACTGCAGGACTGCAAATCACCTGGTGTCCAACCGAGGTACTTCAGGGCTCTGCTTTGAATTCTTTGGTTTCATGAACTCCACATTATGCTTCAGGGTGTATTTATTTAGTAGGTATTTCTCCTAAAGCTGTTACAGTTATTTAACCCTGTTGTCTGTAAGATCTTATAAAGAGTTTTTTGTAAGAACTTCTATAAAACTTACAAAGGACTCACGTTGTTGCTGTAACAAACTCGTTCATCGTTCCCTTATCTCAAAATTTTCTGTTCAGGTTTCCTGATGAGAGAAAAAAGAAGAGCAATTCCCAAGCATGAGATGTTTCAAAGATCTAAAAGGTAAAGTCCAGGGAATTTTATTTCAGGTGGATCAGTGCCCTGGGTAGGGAAGAGCTTTGAATCCTTTCTGCAGTCAAAGAACTGAGTGTGCAAATAAATTCAGCTTTTTCAGTGAAAAATGCAGGTGCCTTATCAGAGGGACAAATGTCCTGCTTAGAAGTTCCAAGAAACAAAATAATTTTGGAAAAGGGATTTCTGTAGCTAAAGCTGAGGATTCTGCTGCAGTGTCAGCCATCCACAGCAAACTTGGTCCCACGTGGAGAGGGAATGGGCTGGGGGACACTGGAGCATCTGAGGAAGCTCACAAATTAACAAAGTGGGTAATTGGGGCAGCAGCGAGGCACCATTCCCCCAAAGGAACAGGCTCTCTATAGAAATAGTCACCCCAAGGGAATACAGAGACTTTTACCCTTGGAAAAACCACCTTGGGTAGGGTTTGTGTTATTTTTGACTGCAGTAACTCGTCTCTGCAGTGCCCAGCACACTGCCATGGATTTACCCTCTGGAAGAGCTGTGCTGCAGAGGGGGTGTGGGAAGGGACAGTAAAAAATGGGAGTTTTTTTTTTACTGCAGCTGAATTTTGCTGTGAATGGGATGGGAAGTGCTGGGCCAGGACCAGCAGAGCCTGAGTCCCTGGAAATAATCACAGGTTGGTGGGATGAGGCCTGAGCAGCCTGGTCCAGCCTTGGCATTAACCCTGCTTTGAGCAGGAGCTTGGTGGCCTCCAGAGGTTTCTGCCAACCTCGGTTTCTCTGGGATTCCACCAAACACCTGCTGCAATACACAATACATAAAACAAACC
The DNA here is from genome assembly GCA_017590115.1 of Montifringilla adamsi. NCBI lineage: Eukaryota > Metazoa > Chordata > Aves > Passeriformes > Passeridae > Montifringilla > Montifringilla adamsi. The sequence goes on along the minus strand of JAGGNK010009559.1, from coordinate 470,387 downwards.
CCTTGATGATTTTTAGTGACTTTAATGATTTTCATGATACATTTTAATGATTTTTAGCATTTAAGAGTGTTCTTAGGGTGTCTGGGGAAGGTGTCCCTGCCCATGGCAGGGGTGGCACTGGATGGGCTTTGAGGTCCTTCCAACCCAAACCATTGCAGGATTGAAGGAAAACTTGGGGAAGCATCAGCACAGGAGAGAACAAAGCAGGGCAACACTACTGAAAGCACGGGAATTTTGGAAATGCCTAAAAAGCTTCAGTGAGATGATTGCTGTGCTGAACTCCTGCCATGGCTGGAGGGACATGGGAGTGTCCTGGGCTGGGGACACTGAGCTCCAGCTGGGTCACCACGGCAGGGCAGAGCTACAGGGGCTGCTCTGAGGAGGTGCTGGGGGATTCCACAGTGGGACACCAGCAAACTGCAAACGCTTTTGTCAGGGATGTGCTTGGCCAGCAGCCCTTAGGGATGTGGGGATAAAGCAGAGGGTGTGTGTTGCAGTAAAGCAGATGGGACTCAGTTTCTTCATGCAGGAAGAATAAAGCTCATATTAAAATAAATAAAGTAAATATAAATGTATAAATATAATAAATAGTATAAATATAGAAATAAATAAAGCTCATACTCATACAGTTTTCAAAGACGTGTTTGACTCTAATTGGTTAGTAACCTTAACACTCAGTCTGTTGGTTAGAAAGTGCTTGTGTGTGTGTGTATGTGTTAATGCTTTTTTCTTCAGGTGTTTGCATTTTTTATTTGTAGATTCTCATAGGATAGATCTTTTCTTATTACTTTTTTCTTTACAAGAGTAAGTTGTTATGCAAACTTGATTCTCATTGTAATTTTTTCACATCACAACTTACAAGCTAGCTACTAGTTCAGCTGAAGTAGCAGGACCTAAACCATATTTTGTAGGGCTTTTCTTTTATAATATTTCCCTCTGTGTACAGCAGCTGTGGTTTTTAGTGTCAGGCAGTTTCAAATCTCTGTTTTTGCCTTCCCTCTCCCTTTAGGATATACGAGCAGCTCCCCGAGGTGAGGAGGAAGAGGGAGGAGGAGCAGAGGAAGCAGGAGTACAGCTCCTACCGCCTGAGGGCTCAGCTCTACAAAACTGTGAGTGCAGCACCCTCTGGGCTCAGCCCTACAAACCTGGGAGTGCCCCTGGTCCCTCTGGGCTCAGCCCTACAAACCTGGGAGTGCCCCTGGTCCCTCTGGGCTCAGCCCTACAAACCTGGGAGTGCCCCTGGTCCCTCTGGGTCCCTCTGGGCTCAGCCCTACAAACCTGGGAGTGCAGCACCCTCTGGGCTCAGCCCTACAAACCTGGCAGTGCCCCTGGTCCCTCTGAGCTCAGCCCTACAAACCTGGCAGTGCCCCTGGTCCCTCTGAGCTCAGCCCTACAAACCTGGGAGTGCCCCTGGTCCCTCTGGGCTCAGCCCTACAAACCTGGCAGTGCCCCCTGGTTGCAGGGGAGATGGACAAAGACACTTCTTCATGCAGGATAGCCAAATCTCTGTTCACATAGCTCATATTTTATTATATAATATATATGTAATAAAACATGTTACATATATTTTTCATATATTTATTTTATATATTTATATTATAGACATGATATCTATATATATAATAAATATATCTTTCAATATAAATATATTTTGGTATATATTTATATAAATATATAATACAAATACAAGCTATTCAATATATATATATTTCTATAATTATATATAATACATAATAATACAATCTATTATATATAATATATATTATATAAATATATGTTTTATTATATTTCTATGGTTATCAGAAGGCACCATGTCTGCATCTAACTGCTCAGCAGTTCATTCAAGCTCAGCTCACTGGCTGGGAATGGCTAGTGTCCATGTCCATCATCCGTTCTCTTTCTAGGTCTGTTCACATTCTTGTCTCCTGGGGAGTGAATGTTTCACAGGGTAGGATTTTCCTCTCCACAGGTGTGAGCTGTCTTCTCACAAGAATAGATTGTCTTGCTAACTGATTCTCACTATTGCAATTATTATCTCACAGTACTACGAGGCCAGATTTTAGAAGGCTTTTTTTTATAAGGTTTTACCTATATGTGACACTCCATCCCCTCTGGAGCACCACGTTCCCTCAGGGAGTGCCAGACACAGGGATCTGCTGAGGGGTGTCTTGGTCTGAAAAGCCAGGTGTGTGCTGAGGAAGGCAGGAGCCTCTCCTGGCACTTCCTACACCCCAGGGCACTGCAGTCCAGGTGCTGGGCTGAGGGGGTGCCCAGGTGTGTTCCATCTCACCAGCCAAGCTCTGCAACACCTTTTCTTTCCTGAAATCCTCCCATTCCATGGACAAACGGCTCGGAACGTGGTGCTGGTGAAATGATCCAAACAAGGGCTTGTGCAGGGTCTGGGGTGGAGCAGTGGGGTCTTGGAGCACATCCCAGGAAGGACAAGTGTCCTTGAGGCTGCTGGGTTTGCTCTCCTGTACCCTGGCTGTGGCTGGATTTGGCTCAGGGAATTCCCAGCCAACTTCCCAGCCATGCCTAACAAAGTCAGGAGACTTAATTTACCCAGTCTAAAGCTTGCAGTCCTGGTGGCAGGATACCTCTGAGGGTTCCAGCAATTTCTGTTTGCCCAGCACTGGCCCTGCTCAGCCAGGACCCCTGTTTGGGAAGCTGTGGGATAAACCAGTGTCCCTGTTTAGTTTCAGCACTGAAACTAAAACTAGCCTTTTCTTTAAACTCTGTCTCTTAAACTTGCACTTCAGTTGTAGTGTTAAACTCCTGGCTGGAACAGCTTCTTTCCTGGAGTATTCCAGAGCTGGAGTAATAGGCTTGGCTGTTTGTTGGGAACAGCAAGTCATTGGATTTTGGAAGTCAGCACTTGTAGTGTATTCTGCAAAACATCTTCCTACTCTAATTTGGGGAACTTACCACTAGAAAGACTTTAATTTGTTGCTATACTTGGGCAGGGTATTTTCAGGACATTTTTTTTCTCTGGTCTGAGAATTCCAGATGCTGGTACAGTAAAGATTGAGGAATTAATGAGTTCTGGCAGTCACTGACTTGGAGTGGCAGAGTGGGCTGGAAGCAGGGAGGAAATAGGATCAGAACTTTTGTACATAAATATGGGTTTGATTGGAAGGGAGGTGATGATTCATGGCAGTGAATAATTCTGGTGCTTTAGTTCTCCCTGCTGGTGCAGAAAAGCTGCTGTAAATCAGGGAATGGCTTGGTGAGGATGGCCTGAGAGCACCAGCTTCTGAGTGAGGCTCATTGTGCCTGAAACATCAACCACAGATTTTGTGGAATGGCTCCAAAAATGAGACAGAGCTTTGGGGGCAGGAAGGAGCTGCTCCAGGAGCTCCATGAGGTGTGGGATGGGGCATTCAAGGGGACCCCCTGTGCCCCAGGCTGCTCCGGGGGTCTGTGCCAGGGCTGCTGTGGAGCAGAGGGGCAGAGCTGCTGCTGCTGGCCCTGAGCGGCCCCATGAGCCCCAGGGAGCAGCTCCCTGGCATTTCTCCAGGGAAAACACGGCAGAGGCAGGCACAGCTCTGGGTGGGGCTGGGCACAGCCCCTGTGCTCCCTGACCACCACGGGGCCTGTCCCAAAAATCAGAGCCATGGAGTCACTCAGGATGGAAAATCCCTCTGAGCCTGTCCAGTCCAACCATCCCAGCTCTGCCAGGGCCACCACTGCCCCTGTCCCCAAGGGCCACAGGGATGGAACCGTCTGGAATCACCCACTCCTGTGGGGAACCTCTGGGCTGCACCGGGAGTCCCTGGGGAACCTTCTGGAATCACCACTCCTGCTGGGGAACGTTCTGGAATCACCACTCCTGTGGGGAACCTTCTGGAATCACCCACTCCTGCTGGGGAACGTTCTGATATCACTCACTGTGGGGGAATGTTCTGGAATCCCTCCTGCAGGGGGAATGTTCTGGATTCACCCACTCTGGGGGAACGTTCTGGAATCACTCACTCTGGGGAATGTTCTGGAATCACTCTGGGGGAACTTCTGGAATCACTCACTCCTGCTGGGGGAACGTTCTGGAATCTGGGCTGGAAGGTTCCTGGCAGGCCCTGTGGGTGCAGGCCCTGGAAAGGTCCTGGCAGCCCCTGTGGGTGAGCCCCTGTGGGTGCAGGCCCTGGAAGGGTGCTATCGGCCCCTGTGGGTACAGGCCCTGGAAGGGTGCTATCAGCCCCTGTGGGTGCAGGCCCTGGAAGGGTGCTATCGGCCCCTGTGGGTGCAGGCCCTGGAAGGGTGCTATCAGCCCCTGTGGGTACAGGCCCTGGAAGGGTGCTATCGGCCCCTGTGGGTGCAGGCCCTGGAAGGGTGCTATCAGCCCCTGTGGGTACAGGCCCTGGAAGGGTGCTATCGGCCCCTGTGGGTGCAGCCCTGTGGGTGAGCCCCTGTGGGTGCAGCCCTGCCGGGTCACACCAGCTGTTGTGTGCTGTCCCTGTTACTCTTTAGCACGCACCTCCAGGGGGTCCCAGCTCACTCCGGGCGGGGTTTTGGCTTTGCCGGTGTTGCCCTCCGGGCCGTGCCAGTCTCCCTCTGCTCCCCCGGCTCATCCCTGCCCGGGGAGCCCTGGTTCCTCCCCTGCTGCTGGGGCAGAGCGCTGTCTGTGCCCCCACCCTCCCTGGGCCCTGCCGAGGGCTCTCCTGAGCCCCCCAGCTGGGCACACACAGCTCCAGCAGCCGGTGCTCAGGATCCCGCCTGCGGAACAGCTCAGCCAGTGCCGGGGACAGTCTCTGGCCTGCTCCTGACCATTCCCCATGGGAATATCCTGGTGCCAGCCTGCACAGGGGGATCCTGGTGTTCTCACTGGGCAGCTGCTGAGCTGACAGTTCATCCTGACAGTTTAAATTCCCATTTTGTGCCGCTTATTGCTCCTTGAGGCCAGGCTGGATGGGGCTTGGGGCCACCTGGATCAGGGGGAGGTGTCCCTGCCCTCAGGGGTGGCACTGGGTGGGCTTGAAGGGCCCTTCCAGCCAAACCCCTCTGGGGTTCCTTAGCCATCTGTGCAGAGAACCTGTGCTCAGCATTTTCAGTTTTCAAAGCACTAACTGCCCTTGTTCTGTTTCTCCCTCAGAAGATCACCAGCCGTGTCCTGGGGAAGAAGGTGTCCTGGAGCTGACGGAGCACCTCGGCCAGGCTGGGCTGAGCACACAGCAGCTGGGACAGGGAGAAGGCAGTAAATGCTTCTGCAGCCTCCCTTGGTGCTCTGGGTCACTTCTGTGCTCATTGATCCTGCCCTACGTAAGAATCAGGGATCTGGGGGAGTGTCAGGGTTTTCAATAAATAGCTGGGCTTTTATAGTGGTGTTAGGCACTTCCAGAGGAAAGAGAGTCTGGAAAAACTTGCTTCATAATGTATTTATAACTCCCTGATTGGAATAGCAGTTTTATATATTTATTTTCACTGGGTTTTAACGAGGATTTTTAAATTTTTTTTTATTCCTGTCTCAATGTAGAAAAGTCACTTGTTATGTTTTGTACTTCAATAAAACAGCTGAGTTGTAATAACTGCTGCAGCTGTGTTTGTGAGAGACCAGGAGGGGGTGAGCAGAGACACCTCTGGTGGTGGTGGAGCTTTCAGGCCTTTCCTGGGAGACTCCCCTTTTCCAGATGGTTTGTCCTGCCAGGGTCCCTGGCTGTGCCCTGGGCCAGCATCACTGAAAAGATGCAGGGGAGAGAGGAGGTTTATGAAGTGCTCAAATCTCAGTTTCATCTGATCATCACTGAGCAGTTCATAGGATGGATAAACAGGAAAAGACATCTGAGGAAAACAGAGTGGGTGTGAGCTGTGGCTTCCTATGTTCTCTGCCTCAGATGTTTATGGCAATTCAGCTCAGAAACAGCTGGGAGGGAACACCCAGTGCTGGGAGGTGTAAGGTTCTGGAGAGACCATGAAGGGCTCCAGGAGAGCTGCAGAGGGACTGGGGACAAGGCCTGCAGGGACAGCACACAGGGAATGGCTCCCACTGGCAAAGGGCAGATTGGGCTGGGATCTTGGCAAGGAATTCCTGCCTGGGAGGGTGGGCAGGGGCTGGGCTGGAATTCCCAGAGCAGCTGGGGCTGCCCCTGCATCCCTGGCAGTGTCCCAGGCCAGGCTGGATCCACTTGGGACAGTGGGAGGTGTCCCTGCCATGGCAGGGGTGGCACTGGGTGGGATTTAAGGTCCCTTCCAACCCAAACCGTTCCGGATTCCCTGATCTGGTGTGGTCTCAGTAGTGGAAGTTAAAGTGCAGGTTCCAAATAACACCATCTCATGGCTGGGATAAATCAGCTCGGACTGTGGCTCCTCTTCTCAGACCTTCCCCCTCCCCAAATCCAGTTTTACCTGTTTATCACAGCATCAGCCTGCTTTGGGTTGAAGGCATCCAGTGCCAGCCCCTGCCCTGTCCAACCTGGCCTTGAGCTGCAATTTGCTCCTTCCACTGCCTTGGGATCAGGTGGGGTGGAATTGTTGCCTTGCCTCTGGAATTTTGTTCTGGGGCTGGAAATGAGCTTTGTGTGAAGGAGAAGGTGCTGAGCGTGCTGGGCTGAGCTCTGATGGGTTCTGAGACACACAGGACAGATTTGTTCCCTGGGAGAAGAGGCTGGGGGGTGCTGGAGCCCTAACGAGCTCCTGCCTCACTTGGAGCTCGCTCAAGGCCACTCAGCTGCTTATTTGTGCTTTTAAGCTTCAGTGAGGAGACGAAGGGAGCTGGAGGGCCTTGCTGCTCCAAATCTCTCTGAGATCAAGCCCCGTGTTCCCCCAGCGCTGCCAGGGCCACCCCTGAGCCGTGTCCCCAAGAGCCACATCCACAGGGCTCTGAAATCCCTCCAAGGATGGGCACTCCAGGACTGGACAAACCTTTGGGTGATGAAATTTCCCCCCAGAGCTGCTGGGGGGGTGTTCCCATCCATCCTGCCCTGCTGTCTCCGTGGGGATGCTCCCCTGCCCTGCTCCAGGGCCCTTCCCTGCCCTCAGGTGGGTGCAGCTCCTGTGCATGCAGAGCTCCCAGTCTGCAGCTCTGGGGAAGGAGGCTGTTGACGTTTGCACTGCTTCCAGCAAACTGCTTTCCAAACACTCAGGAAATTGTGCTTGCCTTGTGCTGGTTCCAGAGTGGAGTCATCCCCTCCAAATCTACTGTACACAGTGACTTTTAGTGTAAATTCTGCAGAGCTCTGGAAGGGGAATTAGGGCAGGACTGTTTTTTTTCAGCACTGTCAGAGCAGATTTGTGTTTTCAGTTATTCAGAATTGTCCTTTGATCAGCAGCATTCCCCAGGGATTGCTGTGTAGGACAGATGTGTGTCCACAGCCTGACCTGCAGCTGGGAAACCTCCTGGGTGAGATGAAAAAGGAGGAAATGGAAAAGAGGTGTAAAAATCCACCTTATGCTTTGAAGTGTGCTTTATTTCAAAATGAGAGGCTTTTTCCCCCTTCAGAAGCACCTTCCAGTTCTTCCTTTGTGACCATTTCCACTCATTCTTCTTTGTGCTGTAAATTCCATCCTGAGGGAATCAGTCCTGACCCTCCTCTCTAGTGGGGCAGCCCTGTGGGGGTTTGTGGGGTCCTTCCCATGGAGAATCCCTCTCCAGCTGGTTTGGGTGTTTCGGAATCCCCCCCTATGGAGAACCCCTCTCCAGCAGGTTTGGGGGTTTCTGAACCCCTCTCCAGCAGGTTTGGGGGTTTCTGATCCCCTCTCCAGCAGGTTTGGATGTTTCTGAACCCCTCTCCAGCAGGTTTGGGGGTTTCTGAACCTCTCTCCAGCTGGTGTGGGTGTTTTGGGAACCCCTTTCCAGCAGGTGTGGGTGTTTCTGAACCCCTCTCCAGCTGGTTTGGATGTTTCTGATCCCCTCTCCAGCAGGTTTGGGTGTTTCTGAACCCCTCTCCAGCTGGTTTGGATGTTTCTGATCCCCTTTCCAGCAGGTGTGGGGGTTTCTGAACCCCTCTTCAGCAGGTTTGGGTGTTTCTGAACCCCTGCCATGGAGAACCCCTCTCCAGCAGGGGCTGAGGGGCTGGGGTGGTGTCTGGGACACGCTCTGTCACTGCTGGGGTCTGGAAGGGTTTCCATGGCAATGCATTGCAGTGCTGATGTGAAACACGGCCCAATTTCCTTGGAGAAGGAATTGCCCAGGTCTGTGGTCACCGTTGCTGTCCCTCTGCCTGGACATGGCCTGTCCAGTGTGGGTGCCTGCTGGGGACTCCTCCCAGGGTTTCTCTTGGCCCATTTGTTTTGTCACTGAGAGCACCACGGGAAGGCTTTGGAGAGGAGAAGATGAAGGATTTCTGCCAAAGCAGGTGAGGAAACCTCTTCCAGAATTCCAGGATGGTTTGGATTGCCAGGGACCTTAAAGACCATGCAGGCCCACCCCCTGCACTGGCACCTGAAATTAGATGGATTATGGGCTTTGTGTCAGCCCTCCCCAAAGTCCATCTCATTTTTTCCATGAATGCATCCTGGATTATAATTCACTTTTCCTGAAACAATTCCCTGAGGAAGACATGACTTCCTGACTGGCTGTTCATTAGTGCAGATCCCACTTTAATCCAGTGAAGCAGATTTTAAAATATTGTTTCCTTTGTGCTGCCTCTGTGAGCCTGTGACTGCTCTTGGGGCCAGCTGAAGTCAGCGCTGGGCCGGGGCAGGAGTTCAGACTGGGGCAGGAATCTGGCTGGAAATGGGAAAGGCCCGACTCTTTCACACGAGCAAGGTTTCAAAGTCAAGCTTTTAGTAATATTTTTCTCCCTACATCAGCAGATAAAGTGAATTCTCCCGGCCAAATTGGACCCTGTGGGAGGGTGAGCGACCTCGGCGTGACAAATGGGAGCCACGCTGATTAATGCTGCTGGAAGGAGCTCAGATTCCAGGGGGATGAGGACACTTGTGAGGGCCTTCCTGGGGAGAAGGGGGTTTTCAAATCCAATTTTATTCGTGTGCCCACGTGCTGCTGCCCTGTTGCTTCAACAAAGGCTCCTTCCAACTTCCCGATGCCGGAGGCATTCCAAGCTGTTCTCCCCAGGCCGTGCTGCTCCCCCAGCTGAGATGGGTTCAGAACATCCCATGAATTGTCCTGGCTGGCTCCGGCCTCCCCTCCTGACTCACCCACTGAGCAGCCAGCCCTGACCTTCCTCCGGCCAGGGAAGAGGCCCTGGGAGTGACCGAGGAGGGGGCACGGCTGAGGAGTTCTGTGACATCTCTGTGAGCTGTCCCTGGGATGGCACTGGTGGCACATCTGCTCTGGGGAGTCTCCATCTGGCTCTGCCAGGGTTTGTATGAGGAGATGTTTGACTGGAGAAGGGACACGTGGCCAGAGCAGGAACGGAGCTGGGAAGGGCTGGAGAATTGCTGAGGGAGCAGGGAAGGGGCTGCAGAATTCCTGAGGGGCTGGGAAGGGGCTGGAGAATTCCTGAGGAGCTGGGAATGGGCTGGAGAATTGCTGAGGAGCTGGGAAGGGGCTCAGCCTGGAGCACAGGAGGCTCAGGGGGACCTTGTGGCTCTGCACAGCTCCTGCCAGGAGGGGACAGCCGGGGGGTCGGGCTCTGCTCCAGGGAACAGGGACAGGAGCAGAGGGAACGGCCTCGGGCTGGGCCAGGGGTTGGATATTGGGGAAATTTCCTCAAGGAATGGGTGCTTGGGAAGGGGCTGCCCAGGGCAATGGTGGAGTCCTCATCCCTGGAAGTGTCCCGGGAAGGCCTGGAGGTGACACTCAGAGCTCTGGGCTGGTGACAAGGTAGGGATTGGGCAGAGCTGGGACTTGGTGATCCTGGAGCTTTCCCCACCCCAACAATGCCCTGATTCTGGGATGTCACCCCTGAGGGTGTCCCTTGCAGAGGGACCTGTGCCAGGTTAGGGGTGCTGGAATTTGAGCTGAGGAAGCCCCAGGCTGTGGCTGCCCGGGGTCACCTCCTGTGCCTGTGTCCATGGCTGGGGACAGGGAGTGCCTGGGAGGGGGAGCAGCCTGCAGCCAGAGCCCCCTCTCCTGTCTGTGACCCCAGGCTCTGGATGATCCCAGCTCTGGGTGACCCTGGGCTCTGGGTGACCCTGGGCTCTGGTGACCCTGGGCTCTGGGTGACCCTGGGCTCTGGGTGACCCCAGCTCTGGGTGACCCCAGCTCTGGGTGACCCCGGGCTCTGGGTGACCCCAGCTCTGGGTGACCCCAGACCATGTTCTACCATGGCCTCACTCCCCTCTCCCGGGCTGGTGCAGCTGCCGGCCGTGCTGGTGGCAGGGGACAGGGCCAGCGCCTGCTCCTGCCCACAAAAAGGCCTTTTATAACTGCTGCAGCCCCAGCTGCTGCTCCCAGCCCGGGCAGGGCCCGTCCCACAGCCTGCTGACAGTCCCGGGGGGAGCAGAGGCACTCCTGCCCAGCTGAGGGGAGGGCAGCGAGGAGAAATGTCCCATGCTATGGAGGAGCAGCGAGGCCACGCTCTGCTGGGGACACCGGGCCTGTCTGTGCCCTGGGATCTGTCCTGGTCTCTGCCCTGGGATCTGTCCCTCTCTGTGCCCTGGGATCTGTCCTGTCTGTCCCCTGGGATCTGTCCTGCTCTGTGCCCTGCAATCTGTCCATGTTTGTCCCCTGGGATCTGTCCCTGTTTGTCCCCTGGGGTCTGTACCTGTCTGTGCCGGGCTGCTGACCCCCAGCTGTGCCCTCGGGTTCCCACCATTATTCCACAGTCCCTCTTGGCAGGGATGGGTTTTGGAGCATTTGTCCTCTCGTGTGTCCTCTCCTGGAGCTGGCAGGACCTGCAGGGTGGGTTCTGTCTGTGCCAGGCTGCTGACCCCCAGCTGTGCCCTTGTGTTCCCACCATTCTTCCACAGTCCCTCTTGGCAGGGATGGGTTTTGGAGCATTTGTCCTCTCGTGTGTCCTCTCCTGGAGCTGGCAGGACCTGCAGGGTGGGTTGAAGCTTCAGGGGGACCTGGGGCTGTGCAGAGTGGCCCAGGAAAGGCAGAACTCCATGGAATCCCAGCCAGTGCCACCCTGCCATGGCAGGGACACCTCCCACTGTCCCAGGCTGCTCCCAGCCCCAGTGCCCAGCCTGGCCGGGGACACTGCCAGGGATCCAGGGGCAGCCAGAGCTGCTCTGGGCACCTGTGCCAGGGCCTCAGCCCCTCCCAGGGAGGAATTTCTCCCCAAAGGTTCTCTAAGGTGCCTGGGGAGGGCTCCTGGTGGCAGGAGGGGCAGCTCAGTGCCACTGACCCTGCTGGGGAGGCTGGGCCCAATGGGGCTCGTGGGTGCTGGGGAAGCCCTTGCCTCCATCCAGATGTTTGCAGCTGTGGGGTGCACCCGAGGGCCCCTCACAGGACCCCAAGGTGTGTGGTGCCAGCAGGGCTCTGACTCTGCTGCCACAGCTCTGCTCTGTCCCTTTGTGCCAGGAAACTCCAGGAAAGTCCCCTGTGCCTTCTTGTCCCCGGATGTCACCTTGGGCCACAGGTCCCTGGAGCACTCTGGGTAGGGGGCCTGGAAGCTGACCCCGTTTCCACGGTAAAATCATTTGCAAAGCTTTAATTACTGCTGCTAATCAATATTGCTATTGGGATTTTAATAACTATTGATGAATCCTTGCCCTGAATGTGGCAGGGAGAGTTGGCTGGCCCCAGGGAGGCACCCCAAGGGGCGGGGAGTGTGTGCAGGAAGGGAAGTGAGCATTCCCTCATCCCCACACGCGCTGCTCCTGCTCTGATGATGATGTCAATGAAATCCATCCCTGGCAGTGTCCCAGGCCAGGCTGGAGCACCTGGGACAGTGGGAGGTGTCCCTGCCCATGGCAGGGGTGACACTGGGTGAGCTTTGAGGTCCCTTCCACTCAAACCATTCTGTGATTCTACAATTAATAGCATTTTTATTAATAGCATTAAAATTTTTATTAATAGAATTCATATTAATATAAAATACTGATGTTAATAATCAATATAATTAATATTAACAATAACAACAACTGTGAAGCAGATTGAGGATCACAGAGGTGTCTCTGGGGTGGGATACGTGGAGTTCTTTAATTGCTTTAATCACTTTTCCTCCATCTCCTTGTGCAGACAGCCTGTGGGCTTTCCTCAGGCAGGAGAGAGGTGGGAAGCAGTGGTGGGGATGGATGGATGGATGATGGATGGATGATGGATGGATGGATGGATGGATGGATGGATGGATGATGGATGGATGATGGATGGATGGATGGATGGATGGATGATGGATGGATGATGGATGGATGGATGGATGGATGGATTATGGTTGATGGATGGATGGATGGATGGCTGATGTCTGATTGCTGATGAATGAAGACTGATGGATCATGGATGGATGGCTGATGGCTGATGGATGATGGATGGATGGATGGATGGATGCATGGATGGATGCATGGATGGTTGATGTCCGATGTCTGATGAATGACGGCTGATGGATGATGGATGGAGCTGCGGCAGGCGGGGGAAGCCTGGGAGCCGCCGAGCCGCGGGTCTGGTTCTCATTAAGCGGCCGGGCCGGGCCAAGAAACACAGCAATAAATAAGGGCGAACAAAGCCGCCCCCTCCCCGCCGCCCCCCGGCCGGGCCGGCCGCGCTCGGGGCTCCGCGGCGGGGGAGGGACCCGACGGCATAAAGAGGAGGAGGTCGGGCCGGAGGCGCCGAGTCGGGGCGGTGACAGCCCGCGAGCGGCGGCATGGCCGGGCCGGGCCCCCCCGGGCCCCGCCGGGGCTCGGCCAAGGGCTGGGGGCTGCG
>JAGGNK010009559.1:423663-457676 GCA_017590115.1 Montifringilla adamsi | reverse complement strand
GTGGGATAGGGGTGGGATGGGGTGGGGATGGGATAGGGATGGGTTGGGGATGGGATGGGACAGAGGAGAGGATGGGATGGGCTGGGGGCTCCGGGCTGCGCTCGCTCCCCCCGTGCCCCCGGGAGCCCCCGAGCCCGCGCTGGCGGCTCCGCTCCGCTCCCGTCCCGGGGAGGGACGGCCGGGACCGGGCACCCCGGGGAGGGACGGCCGGGACCGGGCACCCGGCACGGGCACGGGGCCGCTCTCGCCCCGGAGCTCGGGCCCGGCCCAGAGCCCCCGTGCCGTGCCAGCTGCCGGCCGTGGCTCTCGGGCGGGGGCTCGGGGTTTGTGCTGCCCTGCGGGTCTTGCCGTGAAACGTGGCTCGTTCCGTCGCTGAGGAAATAGAGACTTTCCCAGGGGCTCCCATCACTTTTTAAATGGGAGCCGGAGGAGGAGAGGGGGTGCCAGTTTCCCTTCGGCCGCCTGTAGTCTCTTCTTCATCCCTATTTCCTTCCCCAGCCATTCCAAGAAGTCAGGGCTGATGTTCCTCTACCCAGAGCACATTTTTTGTTTTTACATTTTTCACTTCCGACCTCTGCCGGCTTCTCGGCTGTTGCTGAGAGAAGTTTTCCAGCAGCTCCAAGAGCGCCGTGCAGCTGGGAGAGGAGCAGGGAGGGCGGTGGGGCCAAAGCTCAGTTTGGATAAAGAGGAGAAGGGAAAGCTGCCTGCTCCAGAGGGATCCGGGCTCTGCGGGGCTCCTTTGGGGCTCCCCCAGCCCCGCAGCTCGGGGTGCCAACAGCCCAAAGGCCAGAGCAGCGCCGTTCCCCACAACGCTCCCAAAAAGGGCTGGCAATGAGTGTTTTCCAGGAAATCCAGAGAAGGGGGGTGTGGGAAACCCTTTCTGTACTACATTTGGGTTTATTTGAGTTAGATTTTGGAGGCCCCGTCTCGTGCTCTGAGTCTCTCAGATTCCCAGCAAAAGCTACAAACAAAACAGTGGGAAATTTAAAATATCGTAACTTAAATCTCATCTCTTAAATCTCCCAGCTGAGGGATTTCTGGGACCCATGCCCAGCCCAGCAGAGCTGCTCCTCGTGTCCCATCCTCTCCCCAGCCGGCGTGGGAGAGAGCTGGGGCCGGGGCAGGAGCAGCTCCCTGCCCTCCTCCCTGTGGGAATTAGAAATGGAGGCATTTATTCCTTTGCTCTGAAATGGGAGGGCACCAAACCCTGCCGGGGCTGCTCCCCCGGCGCGGCTGAGCCCGTGCCTCAGTTTCCCCAAGGAAAATGAGCTGGTGTGAGGCTGGGGTGGAGGGCCTGGCTCCTGCTTTGGGAGGAGGTGAGGAGAAGGAAGCTGGGACGGTGCCACCCCTTATCTGCAGTTATTCCTGGAATCTGATTCCAAGCTATATTTAATGGAGCTGATTAAATACCTCGGGCATAGCGCTGGGCACTCCCGGGGGACAAAGGTGCTGGGCGGGGTGACCTGATCCCATCGAGCTCCAGCAGCAATTCCCAGCCCAAAACTCCACCTTTGTTTTTCTTTTGTCTTTCCAATAACTTCATCTTCCCTCGAGCCAAAGCCCTGGATCTCTGCACGAGGAACCAAAACAAGCTATAAAACCAGAGAGCCCTAAGCCCTGTTATTCCACTCTCTGAGTAAATAACTTTGCTGGGGAAGATAATTCCATCCAGGCTCCCCCTGACAACATTTGGCTTGGCAAGGTGGCCCAACCCTTGACATTTTTGTTCAGGCTCGTCCCCTCTCTGCAGCAGCTTCAGATTTTAATTTTTTGTTCTGTTGTCATCCAGGCTTAAGTCATCAGTGGCTGCTCCCTGTGCTGCAGTCAAATCCAGCCACATTGTTTAGGAAAAAAATAATCTTAGAAAGTCAGTCTGCCTTGGATGGAGCCAAGGAATGGCTTGTGCTGCCTGCCCGGGGGGGCTGGGACAGCTCAGACAAACCCTGACGAGCCACAGCCCTCCCAGCTCCTCTGCTCCTGCTGCAGCCCAGCCCCGCCTGCAAAGAGCCTGGCTGGATTTGGGGCGGTGGAACCACACTTCCCACTAACCACAGAGCCATGGAGCAGCTGGGGTGGGAAGGGACCTCAAAGCCCCTCCAGTGCCACCCCTGCCATGGCGGGGACACCTCCCACTGTCCCAAGCTGCTCCAGCCCCAGTGTCCAGCCTGGCCTGGGCCACTGCCAGGGATCCAGGGGCAGCCACATGCCAGCTGCTTCTCCAGGATGGAGATTGAGGGGGTTTAGGCCCCTGTTCTGGGGCCTGGGTGGGAGCAATGCTCCTGGGAGCCTTGCAGGATTAAGGCTGAGCCAGCAGTGAGGGGCTGGGCTGGGAGGAGGTGACACTGGCTTGGGGCTGGTGTCACCCCCTGAAACGCCCGGAGGAGCTCTGGGTGCTGGTGCTCAGCTCTGTCCCTGTGCTGTGGCTGTGCAGGAGCTGCAGCTCCCAAGCTCCCACAGGCTCTGCTCAGCAGCTCTTCTCTTCCCCAGGGCCACTGTCCCACGGAGAGCGGGTCACCCCCCACTGGCTCCTGGGGGGCCGTGCCCGCAGAGCCGTCAGCCTGCAGGAGCAGGTAAGGGCAGCCCCCAAACCCTCCTTCCTCCTTCCTCCTCTGCCCAGAGCCTTCCTGCTGGGACACGAGGGAGGCCTTGAGCTGCAGGTCCATGGGCAGGGTGTGGATATCAGGATCCATGGGCAGGTTGAGAATTTCAGGATCCATGGGCAGGGTGTGGATTTCAGGATCCATGAGCAGGGTGGGGAGTGTCAGGATCCATGAGCAGGTTGTGAATTTCAGGATCCATGAGCAGGCTGTGGAATTCAGGATCCATGGGCAGGCTGGGGATTTCAGGATCCATGAGCAGGCTGTGGAATTCAGGATCCATGAGCAGGCTGTGGAATTCAGGATCCATGTGCAGGGTGTGGATTTCAGGATCCATGTGCAGGGTGTGGATTTCAGGATCCATGGGCAGGGTGTGGATTTCAGGATCCATGAGCAGGCTGTTTGATTTCAGGATCCATGAGCAGGCTGGGCAGTGTCAGGATCCATCACCACCCTCAGGTGATGAACAGGGAAAGCAGAGGCTGCAGCAGTGAGTTAATTAAACAAGGTGTTGATGAGTGCTGGGCAGGAGGAGGATGGCCAGGAGCCGCAGGGTGAGTGGAAGGGAGCTGGAGCGGATCTGTCAGCTCCAGGTTTGGCTGGGATAGCAGGAGCAGCCAAGGGAAAGTGCTCCAGATTTGGGAGCAGTGCCCTGCAGGGAGCAGAGGCTGTCTCCTCCCAGTGCTGTCCCCCCCTCCCTGCCACCCCTGCTGTCCCCACATCCCTGGATGAGGTGCCTGTGGCCACCCTGGCTGGGGCTTGGCCCCTTGCCCTGGGCGCAGCAGCCGGGAGGGGCTGGGGGCTCCTTGTGCAGCTCCAGCCCCCCCAGCTCTGATTCAGACGGCTCCGAGGGGCTGCTCTGCTTGGATCGCAGCTGAGAAGACTCTGCTGGGAGGCGCTCCGGTGGCATCTCACCTGAGAGGGTCCGAGCGAGCCCTCCTGGCGCCGGGAGATGCCAAAGGCGGAGCGGGCTGGGCTCGGGAGAGGGGTTTGTGCTGCCCTGGCTCTCCAGGGGAGCCTGCGCTGCCTGCTCCTGCCCGAGCTGCAGGAGCCGTGTGGGTGCTGTGCTCGGCCTGGAGAAATGTCCCCGGCCTGGAGCAATGTCCCCGGCCTGGAGCAATGTCCCCTCCCCGGCGGGCAGCCCCGGCTCTGTCTATATTTAAGCTGGAGCCACTTGAGATGGGGATCGCGTGGCAACGCAGGTTTATTTCTGCTCCTGCCAACACCCCGGTGTGCCGGGGGTGCAAACCGCAGGTTCGGGGGGTTTGGGGGGTTCGGGGGATTGGGAACTCGGGGCTGGGCAGGTCCCGCGTGTTTCCTGCATCTGCTGCGCCTGCAGCCCCAGCCGGGCTGAACAAGGAGCCGCCTGTTCCCGGCCAGGGGAGGGAGGGAGGGAGGGGAGAGCGGGTGGGCACTGCTGGAGCGGGGAGGCTTCGGGGGAGGGATGGGGGCGGCCAGGAGGCTTCGGGAGGAGGGAAGGGGGCAGCCAGGCAGGGACGGGACAGAGCCCTGCACTGGCCCTTTTTGCGCCGATGCTGCCGACGCTCGTATTTTTAGGATCAATTTAGTCCGTTCCGTCCCCACCCCGTCTCCCGCTGCCCTCCAGCAGAGATCCTGGCAATAACCGCGTCTGTGCGGATGCCAGCCGTGCCAGGAGGCAGCATCCCAGCCCGGTGACCCCCGAATCCTCCATCCCCGCCCGGGGGCTGCTCCTCGTGCAGCGCTGGGATGCTCCGGGTGTCCCTGGCATCCCATCCCTGTGCAGGGCCAGCCCTTGGCACCGAGGGAGCTTCCTTCCCCCTGCCTCTCCTCACTCCTCGGAGGTGACTCCCTGTCCTGGGCTGGCCAGGACTGAGCTGGAGCACTCCGTGCTGTCAGGGGGGACTCCGGCCCCTCCCGGGGGTCTCTGAGCACCGCGGGGAGGTCCCGACCCCGCCCTGGAGCGGGAGGGGAGGCTCAGGCTGCCCGCGGTGGTTGGGATGTGCTGCAGGTGCTGAGGGCACTTCCCTGCCCTGCTCCCTGCAGGGAAGCCCTTTTCCCCTTTTCCCCCTTTTTTCCCTTTTCCCCCTGTTTCCCCCTTTCCATGTGCGAGGTGTGGCTGCACTGAGCCAACCCTGCCAGTTCTGTTCTGAACCAGCCCAAAGCCTGCCCGGGCTGGCTGCCCTGCTTCCTGACTCCCAGGGATGTTCCCAACTCCCAGGGATGTTCCCAGCTCCCAGGGATGTTCCTGACTCCCAGGGATGCTCTTCCAGAGAGTAGCGGGCGTGAGAGGCTCATCCCTGGGTCCTGCTGGCTTTGGCCAAGTGATGCAATCCCCGAGCTGTGTTCCTCAGGCCTT
The DNA here is from genome assembly GCA_017590115.1 of Montifringilla adamsi. Classification (NCBI taxonomy): domain Eukaryota; kingdom Metazoa; phylum Chordata; class Aves; order Passeriformes; family Passeridae; genus Montifringilla; species Montifringilla adamsi. Next base: position 452,741 of record JAGGNK010009559.1, on the reverse strand, counting down.
GGCACCCAAGTGATGCAATCCCCAGCTGTGTCCCCCAAGCCTCAGTGCTGGCACCTGGCTGCCTGGGGAGGCCCTGGGCAGCCCAGCTGCTCCAGCAGCTGCAGATCCCATCAGCAAATCCTCCATGGAGCATCTCTGGTAACCTCCATCCCTGTCACATCCGGGCTCCTCTTCCAGAGAGTAGTGGGTGTGAGAGGCTCATCCCTGGGTCCTGCTGGCTTTGGCCAAGTGATGCAATCCCCGAGCTGTGTTCCTCAGGCCTTGGCACCCAAATGAAGCAATCTCCAGCTGTGTTCCTCAGGCCTTGGCACCCAAGTGATGCAATCCCCAGCTGTGTCCCCCAAGCCTCAGTGCTGGCACCTGGCTGCCTGGGGAGGCCCTGGGCAGCCCAGCTGCTCCAGCAGCTGCAGATCCCATCAGCAAATCCTCCATGGAGCATCTCTGGTAACCTCCATCCCTGTCACATCCGGGCTCTGGGAGCTTCCTTGGGAGCTTCCTTAGGAGCTCAGGGCCTGGGGGAGCTGCCTGAGCAGCTGGCCGGGCTGGGAGCTGAGCTCTGGGACTTGGCTTGGGAGATTTCCCAGCGAACTTGGTGCTCCCTGAGCCTGCTCCTGGAGCAGGAGCTTCCCAGCAGGGATGGAGGCAGCCTGGATGAGGAGGATGGCTGGGATGGGAGCTGTGGGGAAATGGGGAAGAGCAGCTCAACCCTCTCAGCCCTCTGCAAAGAGTGCTGGGGTTTTCCTGATCAATGGAGTGAAAAATAAAACCAGACTTGAGCTGGGCCTGGAGGGCCCCTGGGCCAGCCCCGGGCTGGGGCCTGGCCAGGGCAGAGTCATCCCAGCTGCAATTCCATAATTCCAGCCCCTGTGGGACTGGCTGTGCTGGGATGGCCTGGAGAGGGGCCACCACCTGCACATCCAGCCAGGGCTGAGAGGAAATGCTTCCTGCAGCCTTGGCAGGGGCTGGGGCACTGTTCATGGGGGCTGGAGAAAGGAGATCGGGGAGCAGGAGGAGCCCGGGATGATGCTGGGACCCAGGAGGATGCTGGGACCCAGGAGGATGCTGGGACCCAGGAGGATGCTGGAGCCTGTGAGGATGCTGGAGCACGGGTCACGGTGGAGCCCAGGATGACAGTGGAACTGGGGATGTGCTGGAGCCCAGGATGATGGTGCTGGAGTTGGAATGTGCTGGAGCCCAGGACAGCACTGGAGCCTCAAATGATGCTGGAGCTTGGAATGTGCTGGAGCCTGGGGTGATGCTGGAGTGTGGGATTATATTGGAGCCTGGGATGATGCTGGAGCCCAGGATACTGGAGCCTGGGATGATACTGAAGTTTGGGATGTTGCTGGATCTTGGAATGTGCTGGAGCCCAGGACGGTGCTGGAGCCTGGGGTGATGCTGGAGTGCAGGATTATGTTGGAGTTTGGGATGATGCTGGAGCCTGAGACAATGGCAGAGCCCAGGATGATGCTGGAGCCTGGGATGGTATTGGAACCTGGGATGATGCTGGAGTTGGGAACGTCCTGGAACCTGGGATGATGCTGGAGTTGGGAATGTTCTGGAATCCAGGGTGATGCTAGACCTTGAGATGATGCTGGAGCTCTGGAGGATGCTGGGCCTTGGAATGATGCTGGAGCCAGGGACAATATTGGAACCTGGGATGATGTTGGGAATGGTCTGGAATCCAGGATGATGCTGGAGCTGGGATGATGCTGGAACCTGGAAGATGCTGGAGCCAGGAGGAAGCTGGCCCTGGATCATTTCCATGTGCAGGGTCCTGGCAGGAGCCCTGGGGCCAGCTCCGTGCCGGGCCCGAGGCACAAGGAGCAGGGTTTGATCAGTGCAGTCACTTGCCTGGCCTCGAGCTGGGTGCTGGACTCCTGCCTGGCACGAGTGCTGCCCACACTCCCCTTTCCCTGTTTTTGCTGTGCTGATCCCTCCAGGAGCTGAGCTGGGCCCATCCCAGCTGGAACCAGGATCCATCTTCTGCCCACTGCCCCTCCAGGTGCTCTCAGAGGAAACTGAGGCACGGGGAGGGGACACAGGTGCCACCAGCAGCCGCTTGTTCTCCAGCCTCTGGCAGCCCGGAGATGGCCGGGACAGCCCTGGACACGCACGTGTCCCTTTAAGACGGCAGCTGGGAAAGAACATTCTGCCAGTCACGGCCCTCGAGTCCAGGCAGGGAGTAATTGCTGGGGAATTCTAAACCGGGAAGGAGCCGGCCGGGCCTTGGGGGGGAGGAGGAGGAGGAGGAGGAGGAGAGGGCTGCAGGGAGCGGGTGCTGGGGAGATCAGAGACGGGGAGAAAAAAAGGGAGGGCAAGAGGCGGGGGGAAGGAGGGAAACGGCAGGAAAAATGTACAGACCATGTTTGGCCAGAGAGCGATGTTTGTACAAGATCGTGTTCCAAAAATACCGCCCGTTCCCAGCGCCGCCGGAGGAGGGGATGCAGCCCCTGGCCCGCGGCTCCGCGGGGCCCCGCTCGGGCCGGGCCGGGCCGGGGGACCCGCCGGAGCCGGGGCCTCGCTCCCTCTGCTCTGGGGCTGTTTTCTGGGAGCGCTGTGGCTGCTCGCCTTTTTTGGAGCTGGGCAGAGGAGCCGGAGGCGGAGCGGGGCTCAGCCAGCCCGGCTGCAGCTCCATCGCTGCATCCCGGCGCCATCCCCATCCCCAGCTCCATCCTCATTTCCAGCTCCATCCCTGCTCTATCCCCATCCCTGCTCCATCCCCATCCCTGGCTCCAGCCCCGCATCCCGGCTTCATCCCCCCTTCCCAGCTGCATCCTGGTTCCATCCCCATTTCCAGCTCCATCCCCATTTCCAGCTCCATCCCTGATCCATCCCCATCCCTGATCCATCCCCATCCCTGTTCCCTCTCCGTTGCCGGCTCCATGCCCGCATCCCGCCTGGCGGGAGCGGCTCCTCGCTGTCCTGTGCAGCTGGAGCCCAGCCCCGCAGCTCCCCGCAGCCGCAGCATCCCACGGGCAGCCTGAGCAGCTTCCTGGGCTGGCCCGGCCCGGGGCTGCCCTTGGGGTGGATGTGCAGGAGCAGGAACCGTGGGAGCACAAACCCCAGAGCCCGGGGCAGTGCTGGCACCCCGCTGCCCCACACCCCAAATGCTCTGTCCCGGGCCCAGGGTGAGCTCAGGTTCGCTGGGGCTGCCCGGCCGGGGCTCCCCTGCTCTGCCCCATACCCAGGGCATCGGGGGCTGGGCTGCAGGAGCAGCAGCACAGCCAACTGCACGGGAATTAGGGAAGCAGGATTTAACCTCTGCTTCATCCCAGGCCGTGAATCACCCAGCTCTGCCCCCTCCCTGCTGCGTTCTTTGTGTTCCAGCTGCAGAGATCTGATGCCAGGAGCAGCCAGAGCCGGGGCCTTGCGGGACGGCTCCTTGCTCTGTCCCCTTTCCCTGCAGAGCCGGGAAAAGCTCGCCAGGCCCGTGGCCATGGCCAGGTGATGGGGTCCCGAGGCGATCCCGAGGGCGGGCAGCCCGCCGGGCTCCCTGTGTGGGGACGGACTGAGGGGGACTCAGAGCTCAGGGACAGTCCCGGCCATGGGCAGCGGGCAGGGCCAGGCTTTCAGTGTCCCCAGCGCTGGGGACAGGTGTGGGGACACAGGGAAGGGCTGTAGCCCATCCTGTCACGCGCAGCTGGGCCGTGCTGGGCTGGCTCCAAAGCCGGATTCCCGTCTAAAACCCTCCGGAGAGAGGGAATGAGTAAAACCACCGGCATCCTGGGGAAGCTGAGTCAGTGTTTCCTTTCTCTGCCCGCGATTCTGAGGTATTTTTAACGGCCCTCATCCGGTGCCCGGGGCGTTGGGGCGATTAACATCCCCCTCAGGCTGCACTGGGTACCGACCCTGCCAGGGCTGAGGCTCCTTGTCCGGTCAGCACTGCAGCGGGGCAGAGCCGTGCTGGGATGGAGCACACAGCACACTGCTCAGGGTGCTCCTGGAGCTGCTCCTCATCCCGGGGCCATCCTGTTCTCCCCTGCTGCCTTGCCCTGGGTCAGCTGCCAGCAGAGCTGGGATCTGCTGCCTCATCCCTGACTGTCCTGTGAATCTCTGTTATCCCTGCTGGCCGGGAATTCAGGGAGGTCACCTTGCCCGTGGCAGGGTGGAGCAGACCCGGGGAGGAGGGGCTGGGATGCAGCTGGAGCAGAGGAAGGCTCTGGGCACAGGGATCTTTGCTGAGCCCATCCCTCCCTTCCTTGCAGGTGCCGGCCCCTGCCCGGGCAGAGGTGGCTGTGACGGCCGAGGGCAAAGAGCTCGTGCTGGTGCTGGAGAGGAACCAGTGAGTGTGGGGCTGGGACTGGGGAGGGGACACGGGCATCCCTGCCAGGGCCACCAGGACAGCCCAGCGTGGCTCCATCTGAGCTGAAATGCTCCTTTTGCCACCTTGGTCACCTCCTTCTGGGCTCCTTCTCTGGTTCACTTTGGATGCAGGTGGCAGCAGCCCCTGTCCCCTGTGCCACTCACCCTGGCTTGCCCTGGGACAAGGACAGAACTTTGGCCATCTGCCCTGCCCTCCTTGTCCCTCTGCCTGAGACCTCGTGGCATTTTACAGAACCCCAGAATCCCAGAGTGGTTTGGGTAGGAAGGGACCTCGAAGATCCAGTGCCACTCCTGCCATGGGCAGGGGACACCAGGGACACCTGCCACCAGCCCAGGCTGCTCCAGGCCCTGTTCAGCCCGGCCCTGGACACAGCCAGGGCTGGGGCAGCCCCAGTTCTCTGTCCCTTGGTGGGTTTGTTCCCGTGGTGAGCAGGGCAGAGCTGACCCCGCCACTGCTGCCTCTCCCCAGCAGCCGTGGGGGGCTGGTCCTGGCAGAATCCCCTTCCTGCTGCTGTTGGGGCACAAACCCAGCCCCCACGGTGTCCCCAGGGCCCCCAGTGACAGCAGGCAAGCTTCTGGTGTGCAAGAAGGGGAACTGGGGGGTCCCTCTGCACATCTGAGGGCTGTGGGCAATGGGGTTGGCGGTGGGGGTGGAAAGCTGATGAGCAGAGCTTGGCCCTGTGTCTGCTGGTGCTCCAGGCCACCGTGGAGTGTCCTGGCTGCCCCTCGCTGTGCCACTGCCGTGCTGGACAGGGGCAGGAGGGAGGGGGCTCCCCTGGGGGCTCTGGGGGCTCTGGCAGGGCAGGAGGGAGAGCTCTGGGTGAGCTGGGGACGGTGGCACAAAGGGGACCTGAGCACCCAGAGCAGTGCACAGCACCCAAGGCACCCGAGACTGGCTGTGGGGACACAGCATGGGGACACAGCATGGGGACACAATGTGGGGACACAGCGTGGGGACATCCAAAGTGCTGCCTCAGCCCTGTGCGCCCTGGGCCAGTGAGGCCGGGCTGTCCCAGACCTTTCTCCTGCCCTGGGAGATCTGCTCGCTCTCCAGGACCATCCTGGGGTGTTTTCCTCACCCTGCTTGGTGGAGCAGGCTCCTCCTGCCCTCCCTGCCTGGAGGGGACATCCCGTGCTCTGGGGCCAGCCTGGGGTGTGACATTCTCGGCCATCCCAGTCCCGTTCCCTGGCCGTGGCAGGAGGATTTGCCTTTCCTGTGTCCTCATCCCACCTGTCCCTGTCCCCACCCTGTCCCCGTGTCCCCACGCTGGCCAGGCCCTTGCCTTGGCAGCCACCACGTGTCCCTGGCAGGAGCCAGACTGAGCTGTGTCTCCTGTCTGGGCTGTAGCTGCAGTCCCTGGTGCCAGGCTCCCACTGACGGGCTGGGAAGCCACAGCCGTGCCCACAGTGACATTTCTGGGGCCACGCTGGCTGCAGAAAGGGACAGGCGGGAGGGCTATTCTGGGAGCGCTGCTGCTTTCTTCTCTCTGCAGAATGTAACCTTGGGGACACGGCCAAACCCCAAAACTGAGTCTAAACTGAGAGCAGGGGAAAACCTGGCCCTCTTTGTCCTTCTCTGGGTGGCCGAGCCCCTGCAAGGGTGCTGCCCTTCCATGGGACCTTCCATGACCTGCCACCCCCGGGGTCACCTGCCACCCCAGGGGTGACCTGCCATCCCCATAGGGACCTGCCACCCCAGGGGTGACCTGCCATCCCCATAGGGACCTGCCACCCCAGGGGTGACCTGCCATCCCCATAGGGACCTGCCACCCCAGGGGTGACCTGCCATCCCCATAGGGACCTGCCACCCCAGGGGTGACCTGCCATCCCCATAGGGACCTGCCACCCCAGGGGTGACCTGCCATCCCCATAGGGACCTGCCACCAGTCTAGACCAACAGACAGTCTTGCATGCAAAACACAAAATACTTGCGTCTTGTCCCTGAACTTTTTTCTGAATGCTTGCTTAAATCAAATACGAGCCCCAAAACATAAGCTCAGACATAAGAAACATATGAAAAATCTATTACAGTTGAAACAGTGACAATAGAATTGGCCCCCCCTGCCTCTCTCAAGAAATATGACAGACTTATTTTTGTCTTTTTTTCTTTTTCTTTTTCTTTTTTTCTTTTTCTTTTTTTTCTTTTTCTTTTTCTTTTTCTTTTTCTTTTTCTTTTTCTTTTTCTTTTTCTTTTTCTTTTTCTTTTTCTTCTTTGTCTTCCTCTTCATCGTCTTTGTCTTCTCCTTCTCCTTCTCCTTCTCCTTCTCCTTCTCCTTCTCCTTCTCCTTCTCCTTCTCCTTCTCTCTCCTGTCACCCCTGGGGTCACTCCAGCCTGTCCCCCCAGCTCCCCACCCCACGTGCTCTCCAGCTGTGAGCTCAGCTCTGGCTCTTCCCTGCAGCTGGAAGGGGTGGGATGGGATAATGGGATGGGATGGGGTGGGATGGGATAATGGGATGGGATGGGATGGGATGGGATGGGATGGGATGGGTGGGATGGGGTGGGATGGGGTGGGATGGGATGGGATGGCATAAGATGTGTCATGCCTGGACCAGCCCCGGGAGGAGGTGGCCGTAGCTGGGGGAAGCTGAGGCAGGGGGTAAAGGCAGGGGTGCAGCTTCCTAAAAGCAGCCTGAGCTTTCTCAAAATAATCTCAATATTTTTGGGGTCCCCGTGCCCCATTTGGGCAGGGTGTTGGTGGGCAGCCGGGCTGCCCCCTCCCAGAGCAGCACCCCAGGGCAGTTTGGGCTCCCCAGTTTGGGCAGCCCCGTCCTTGCTGAGGCACAGAGAGGGACGCTGGACTGTCCCTGCTGCCATCCCTGTCCCTGCTGGCCATGGGCAGCCTCTGGTTGGGGTCACAGCAGTGACAGGGGCTCAGAGGATGTGTGGATGGCCCGGCCCGGCTCAGGGGGCTCAGGGGATGTGTGGGTGGCTCTGGGGGCTCAGGGGATGTGTGGGTGGCTCAGGGGGCTCAGGGGATGTGTGGATGGCTCAGGGGGCTCAGGGGATGTGTGGGTGGCTCAGGGGGCTCAGGGGATGTGTGGATGGCCCGGCCCGGCTCAGGGGACTCAGGAGTTCGGTGCGTTGCTGTGCCGGGAGCCCCGGAGCAGCTGCCAGCTCCTGTCCCCGCTCTGTCCCCGCTCTGTCCCCGCAGGCTGCTGGCTCCGGGCTACACGGAGACGCACTACAGCGAGCAGGGCCAGCCCGTGACGGTGACCCCCAACCACACGGTGGGTGCGGGGGCGCGGGGCGCTCCCCTCTGTGCTCCGGGGGTTTCGGACGGAGCCGCTCCGGTGCGGGCGGGGGAGATTCCCGGCGGGAATGCGGCAGCACTCGGCTGCTGCGGCTCTTGGCCCCGGGACAGCACCTCGGGACATAAACACAGCAGCAGCAGGCCCTGCCCGTGGCCCCACCGGCTCCTGTCACCCTTCCAGCGCCGCGCCGGCCGCCGGGCTGTGTCCCGGGCTGACCCCGCTCCCGATCCCGATCCCGGTGCGGGGGACACCGCTCGCCTGGCTGGAAAACGGAGACGGGAAATGGAAATGGGGAGATGGAAAAGGGGAGATGGAGAAGGGATGCTTTTCTGGGACTGCCCGCGGGGCTGCTGCTGCCGGCCCGCTGAGGACGGTCCCGCTGTCTCTGCAGGAGCACTGCCACTACCACGGCCACGTCCGCGGCCACCGCGGCTCCTGGGTCGTGCTCAGCACCTGCTCGGGAATACGGTATGGGGAACGGGGAATGGGGAACGGGGAATGGGGAACGGGGAATGGGGAACGGGGAATGGGGAACGGGGAATGGGGAACGGGGAATGGGGAACGGGGAATGGGGAACGGGGAATGGGGAACGGGGAATGGGGAACGGGGAATGGGGAACGGGGAATGGGGAACGGGGAATGGGGAACGGGGAATGGGGAACGGGGAATGGGGAACGGGGAATGGGGAACGGGGAATGGGGAACGGGGAATGGGGAACGGGGAATGGGGAACGGGGAATGGGGAACGGGGAATGGGGAACGGGGAATGGGGAACGGGGAATGGGGAACGGGGAATGGGGAACGGGGAATGGGGAACGGGGAATGGGGAACGGGGAATGGGGAACGGGGAATGGGGAACGGGGAATGGGGAACGGGGAATGGGGAACGGGGAATGGGGAACGGGGAATGGGGAACGGGGAATGGGGAACGGGGAATGGGGAACGGGGAATGGGGAACGGGGAATGGGGAACGGGGAATGGGGAACGGGGAATGGGGAACGGGGAATGGGGAACGGGGAAATACGGTATGGGGAACGGGGCATGGGGAACGGGGGAATACGGTATGGGGGAATGGGGGAACGGGGAACGGGGGAACGGGGAATAGGGAATGGGGGAATACGGTATGAGGGAACAGGGAGTGGGGGAACAGGGAAATATGGTGTGGGGGAAGGAACAGGGAATAGGGAATGGGGAAATAGAGAATGGGGAAATACAGTATGGGGGAACAGGGAATGGGGAAAGGGGGAACAGGGAATGGAGAATAAGGAATGGAGGAAGGAACAGGGAATATGGGAAGGTATAGGGAATGGGGGAAGGAATAGGGAATGGAGGAAGGAGTAGGGAATGGGGGAATCAGGACTGGAGGAAGGCAGGGTCGGTGGGTTGTGGAGCTGACAAAGGTGGGATGGATCCACTGCTCCCTCTCTCTGCAGAGATCCCCTTTGGGACCACCTGAGCAGCACCAATGCTCCTGCAAGCCCAGCTCCAAATGCTTCACGGGCTGATTTTCCCATGGTTCCCATCTTGTCCTTCCTCCTTTTCCCATGCTTCACCCAGCCCCAGGACTGGGCAGGCTGGGGCAGGGACCATATTTCTGGCAGCATGAGCTTATTCCCAGGAATTTTATCCCTGGAGGGGCAAGTCCCTGCACCCCAGAGCAGCTGTCCCAGACTGAGCTTTGCCCCGTGCTCTGGAGGGGGGAGGTTTTGGTGCCCAGGGTTTATTTGTCCCTGGGGCTGTTTGGGCAGAGATCCCCAGCTCCTGTCCCTGCTCCCAGCTCGGGTACAGACCAGGCTGATGTGCCACGAGTTTGTGGGGCCTCAGGGCTGGGGGGGTCCGGGCAGAAACACCACAGGAGCCATCGGGGCTGTTCCCATTGCCAGGGGCCTCATAGTGCTGAGCAGCAACACCAGCTACTACCTGAGACCCCTGGGGACCCCCGAGCCCAGCCTCCACCTCATCCACCGAGCAGAGCACCTGCCCCTGCCAGGGGGCACCTGCGGGCACGGCCAGCCCCTGGGGAGCACCGTCGCTGGCATTGCCCAGCTCTTCCAGCCGCAGCACCCACGGGTAAATCCTCACGGGGGAATGAATCCTCATGGGGGAATCCTCACGGGTAAATCCTCATGGGCAAATCCACATGGGTAAATCCTCACAGGTAAATCCTCATGGGTAAATCCTCATGGGTAAATCCTCACGGGTAAATCCTCTCATGTAAATCCTCACGGGTAAATCCTCATGGGTAAATCCAGTCGGGTAAATCCTCACGGGTGAATCCTCACGGGTAAATCCACTTGGGTAAATCCTCACAGGTAAATCCTCATGGGTAAATCCACTCGGGTAAATCCTCACAGGTGAATCCTCATGGGTAGATCCACACAGGATCTGTTTGGGGACAGGCAGAGGGCTGGAAGGAGCTCTTGGCACTGCTGACAGCTCCCATGTCCCTGGCAGCTGGGCAGGCTGTGCAGGCAGGTGGGGTGGGAGGGTCTGTGTGGGTGGCTTGTGTGGCTTGAATTTGGGCAGGAGACCTCAGAGGATGCTTGGGTCGGGTCTCGGTGCTACATCCTACCATGTGGGATATGATGTGAGGTTATTTGGAGCCACCCAAATGTTCTCTGTCACCCTGTGCCTCAGTTTCCCCTCTCAGCTGCCCTGCTGAGCAGCTCTGTGGTGTCTGGAGGGTGCCCAGGGCCAAGGGCTGCCCCCCTTTGCTGAGCCCTGTGTCTGCCTGCAGGCCAGGAGGGATGCCTGGAGGACCATGAAGTACATGGAGCTCTTCATCGTTGCTGATCACACCCTGGTGAGTGCTGGGGGGCAGAAAACCAGGATCCCTCTCTGACTCTGCCCCGTGACCCTTCCCCATCCTCGTCTCTCTCCAGTACAGGAACCAGAACCTCAACCTGGGCCACACCAAGCAGCGCATCGTGGAGATCGCGAACTACGTGGACAAGGTGAGGGACTGCCAGACCCTGCGTGGCCCTCAGGGACTGTCCCCGTGTCACCAGAGCAAGGAATCGTAGAATTACGGAATTGTTAAGGTTGGAAAAGATCTTAAAGTCCTTCAAGTCAAATCATTCCCCAGCACTGCCAAGGCCACCACTGACCATGTCCCCAAGTGCCGCATGCACATGACTTTAAATCCCTTCAGGGATGGGGACCCCATCCCACTCCTGGGCAGCTCTGCCAGGCCTTGGCCACCCATGAAGGAGTTCAGGAGTTCCCTGAGCACATGGTGGGAAGGGCTTTGTCACCCGTGGGCTGAGCTCAGCAGGGAAGCGTTCGCTGGCCCCTGCCTGGGATCATTTTTGGCAAAGAAGGGACACACTGAGGTGTTGTCACTGAATGTCATTGTGCCACCCTGACTGGCTCCTGTGCCCCCACGTGCCTGTGGAGCCCATGCTGCAGGTGGGTTTGGGGCAGGTGAGTTCTGGAGTCACACAGCCGCAGGGAAACATGAGGACCCGCCAGCGGTACCGCCACACCAGGGAGGGAGGGTGCCGGGGAATTCCAGTCCCCACGCCCTCCAGCTGTGCCCTCCTGCAGTTTTACAGGCTGCTGAACATCAAGGTGGCCCTGATTGGGCTGGAGGTGTGGACGGAGCGGGACCAGTGCTCGGTGAGCAGCGACGCCAACGCCACGCTCTGGGCCTTCCTGCAGTGGAAGAAGTCGCTGAGGGCGCGCAAGAAGCACGACAACGCCCAGCTGCTGACGTGGGTCCCTGGGCTGGGGACACCGGGAGGGGGCTCCCAGCCGGGGCTGGGCACTCCTGAGCCCCCAGTGCTGAGCTGGCCCCTGTTCTCCTGGCCGGGCAGAGGGAAGACCTTCGGGGGCACCACCATCGGGATGGCCCCACTGGAGGGGATGTGCAGCGCCGATAACTCCGGAGGGGTCAGCGTGGTAAGGGGGGCTGGGGGTCCCTGTGCCACCCCGGCCTGGGGGAGTTCTCCTTGGGGTTGGAGGAGCAGCCCCTGGGGTGCAGCCTGAGGGTGAGGGACGATGCTGTAGCTCCTGACCCCCTCAGGTGCTGGCCAGGTGCACAGGGGGTGAGAAGGGGCTGCTGAAGGTCTCCCACCCCCAGCTCCCTGCTGGCAGCAGCGCTGGGATCTCCTGTGCTGCTCCTGTCTCTTGGCCCTGCCTGTCCCTGCTTCTGCTCTCTGGATTTCTGGGACCATCCCTGCCCAGATAATTCTGCTCCTCCTGATGTGGCCCTGGCCATGATGGAGTGGTCACGGTGGCCTTGGTGAGCTTTGATCCCTGGGCAGGTTGGTGGGGGCACCCAGCTTTCTGGGTTTTAAGCAGCTGGCTCCAGCCAAGAGCTTCCCACCAGTCCCACGGGGGAATATCAGGAGACCAAACCCCACTGCTGCCACAAACCTTCCTCCAACCCCTCCTCCGACGGGACCCAGCTGCATCCCGGGGCCGTGTGCTCCCTCCACGTGCCCAGCCCCACTCCCTGCTGTGGGTGAGCCCTGTCCCTCGCTGGTGGCTGTGGTGACACGTCCCCTCCCTGGGCAGGACCACGCGGAGCAGCCCATCGGAGCCGCCGCCACCATGGCCCACGAGATCGGCCACAACTTCGGCATGGTGCACGACACCCAGGGCTGCTGCGTGGAGGCCACCCCGGAGCAGGGCGGCTGCGTCATGGCAGCAGCCACGGGGTGAGTGCTGGCACGTGTTCCCAGTGCCCTGGATGTGTCCCCAAAGCCCCAGCAGGCTGTGGTGCTGTGTGCGGGCAGGGGATGTTGTCACCTCTGCTCTGGGGACAGGCTGGAGAGCTGGGAATGTTCCCTGGAGAAGGGAAGGCTCCAGGCAGAGCTCAGAGCCCCTGGCAGGGCCTGGAGGGGCTCCAGGAGAGCTGCAGAGGGACTGGGGACAAGGCCTGCAGGGACAGCACACAGGGAATGGCTCCCACTGGCAAAGGGCAGATTGGGCTGGGATCTTGGCAAGGAATTCCTGGCTGGGAGGGTGGGCAGGGGCTGGGCTGGAATTCCCAGAGGAGCTGGGGCTGCCCCTGCATCCCTGGCAGTGCCCAAGGCCAGGCTGGACATTGGGAGCAGCCTGGGACAGGGGAAGGTGTCCCTGCCATGGCAGGGGTGGCACTGGGTGGGTTTCATAATCCATGTGCTTGGTGCCAGTTTCCTTTCCAGTCCTTCTCCCTCTGGGTTTTCCACCTCCTGAGGATGTCTCATCCCAGATATCCCTGCCCTGGGGAACAGCAGCTGTTTATTCCCTGTTGTTTGAACACACCTGCTCTTCCAATTAGGAAGGAACAGTGGGACCCCACTTGTGGTTTCAGGGCTGCCAGACCCTGGCGTTGATCCCACAGGATTTAACCTCTGCCTGGGCGGATTGTGGTGGGGAAAAGCACATTTCTGGCTGTGTTCAGCCTGTGCCACAGCCATGTATATGAATATATATATAAATACATGTGGGGTACATGGGTTTGCTCAGCCTCCATGACCTGCAGGCTCTTACAGGTTTCCCTCCAGCTCAAGAGATGTCAAAATCACTTTCAAAACGTGTTTTATGAGTCATCTTGAGAATGAGGTGTCCTGATATGAAAATATTTTTCAGCTTTAAGAGGAAATGAAACTGTTTTTATGAAGAAGGAAATGCTTCCTTCTTCTTCATAAACTGCTGAAACTCCCACAAACCGTGAAATTAGAGAAGAATCTTGCTCAGAGGTTCTGTAGAAAATGGGTGTTGCTCCTGTCCCTCAGTTCCTTCCACATTGTAGGCTCTGACTATTTTATTTTTTGCTGCTCTCTGGGTCCTTTTTGGTGTTTCTTTTCCGTATTTCTTTAATTTTAAGCAGTCTCGCCCATCTGAGCCGTGGGGTTGTCAGTGGCCCAGGTGGGGTTTGCTGCTGTGCTTCAGTGGGACAGGGAGGGCTTTGCTTTGGGCTCAGTGGGGACACAGGCCCTGCAGGTGTGGGGACTGCCCCGGGGGTGGCTCGGGGTGTCTGCGGTGTCGGGGGCAGAGGTGACATCTGCAGCAGTGCTGGGCGGGCACTGCAGGCTGGGGCTCCCCCCTGGGGGTGCCAGGGGGGGTTGATGTCCCCGGTGATGGACAGAGGCTCTGCCCGCCCCCATCCCGTTCCTGAGCATTTGGGGTTCAGAATTGTCCCCAGGCTGTTGGCCTGGCTGTGCCAGCTGGGGTGGGAGATGTTCCTGGCTCACTGAACAGCGGGGAATCTGCTCTGGGGGGGTTTGTGCCAGTTTGTCCCTGTCCTAACTTCCCAGTTCTCACTGGTTTCCCACCTTCTCCCGGCCCTGCTCCGCTCTGCCCGCACAGGCACCCCTTCCCTCGCGTGTTCAGCTCCTGCAGCAGGAGGCAGCTGGAGAACTACTTCCAGAAGGGAGGGGGAATGTGCCTCTTCAACCTGCCCGACACCAAGGACCTGGTGGTGGCACGGAAATGTGGCAACGGCTTCAGGGAGGAGGGAGAGGACTGCGACTGCGGGGAGGTGGAGGTACAGGGGCCTCCTGGGACCTGGAGGGACAGGGGATCCACCTGGGATGTGGAGGGACAGGGGATCCACCTGGGATGTGGAGGGACAGGGGATCCACCTGGGATGTGGAGGGACAGAGTGTGACCCTCCTGGGAGGAGGAGGGACAGGAGATCCACCTGGGACATGGAGGGACAGGGGATCCACCTGGGACATGGAGGGACAGGGGATCCACCTGGGAAGTGGAGGGACAGGGGATCCACCTGGGATGTGGAGGGACAGGGGATCCACCTGGGACGTGGAGGGACAGGGGATCCACCTGGGACATGGAAGGACAGGGGATCCACCTGGGATGTGGAGGGACAGGGGATCCACCTGGGATGTGGAGGGACAGAGTGTGACCCTCCTGGGAGGTGGAGGGACAGGGGTCCTCCTGCAGCCCACCTCAGCTGCGGGAATTCCTGCACAGGGCATTTCCAAGGGAAGGGTTTGCTGTCACCACAGGGACTCCATCCCAAGGGTTTTCCCCAGCCCCACCTTCCTGAATCCATCTGTCCCAGTCCTGACTTCCTCCTTGACTTTCCCCTTGAGTGCCCAGTCCTTCCCCCTGCGCTCTGTGCCTCAGTTTCCCCCATTGCAGGATGAGAAGGGCGATGCTGGGATGGGGGGGAAGGGGCTGGGGAAGGGATGGGACCACTGCCCATGGAGCTGTCCTCTCCACGCAGGAATGCACCAACCCCTGCTGCAACGCCCACAACTGCACGCTCAAGGAGGGGGCCCAGTGTGCCCACGGCGACTGCTGCCACAGCTGCAAGGTGAGACCCCAGCTGCCCACCCCGAGCCCACCCCCTGCCCGTGGGATCAGCTGCAGACCCAGCCCTGCAGGGTTCAGGTGGAACCTTGTGTCTGCAGGAGAATCATGGAATGGGATGGGCTGGAAGGAACCTCAGAGCCCATCCAGCCCCACCCTGCCATGGCAGGGACACCTCCCACTGTCCCAGGTGCTCCAGCCCCAGTGTCCAACCTGGCCTCGGGCACTGCCAGGGATCCAGGAGCAGCCACAGCTGCTCTGAGCACCTGTGCCATGGCCTCACACCCTCCCAGCCAGGAATTCCTGCCCAAGATCCCATCCATCCCTGCCCTTTGGTAGTGGAAGCCATTCCCTGTGTCCTGTCCCTCCAGGCCCTTTTCCCAACTCCCTCTCCAGGAGAATTCCCTCTGGCAGCTGTGTGGCTGAGGTCCAGCTGAGGAATGTGTCCCCGTACCCTGACAGCCCCCAAGAGCCTCACAGGGCACCTGTCAGGCATTACAGCTGTGCCAGGAGGCACCGTCAGTGCCCCGGTGCCAGCCTGTGCCCGTGTCTCCCGCAGCTGAAGGTGGCCGGGACGCTGTGCCGGGAAGCAGCGGGCTCCTGCGACCTGCCCGAGTACTGCACGGGAGCCTCCCCGTACTGCCCGGCCAACGTGTACCTGCTGGACGGCTCCTCCTGCGCCCGCGGCCAGGCCTACTGCAGCACCGGCATGTGCATGACCCAGCAGCAGCAGTGCGTGCAGCTCTGGGGGCCAGGTCAGTCCTACTGCAGCCCTGCCATGTGCATGACCCAGCAGCAGCAGTGCGTGCAGCTCTGGGGGCCAGGTCAGTCCCTGCCCTCCCTGCAGCAGCCCGGGGGTCCCAGGACCCTGTCCATGGGGCTGGGGGTGCTGCGTGGAGGCTCTGGCATAGGCACAGCCAGACCAACAGCCAGGGGACAAATCTGAACGCCAAATCCTCAGGAATGGGATGGGGGGCAGGCAGAGCAGCTGTGGCTGCCCCAGGGTCCCTGGCAGTGCCCAAGGCCGGGTTGGACACTGGGGCTTGGAGCAGCCTGGGACAGTGGGAGGTGTCCCTGCCATGGCGGGGGTGGCACTGCATGGGCTTTAAGGTCTCTTCCAACCGAAACCATTCTCTGACCAAAATCCTCCACAAGACTCCATAAAATAGGGAATTTCATCCCTCCTGTCCCTGGCCTGGCACCCACAGCAGCAGCTCTTGGAGAGCTTTGCCCGTGTGTTCTGCCTGAGCATCACGTGCTGCTGCCGGGGCTCCTGCCCGCTGCCCGCAGCCCCAGAGCTCTCCCTGTGTGCAGGAGCGTGGCCAGCGCCCGACGCCTGTTTCCAGGACGTGAACATGGCAGGGAACACCTACGGCAACTGCGGCAAGGACAGCCAGGGCCGCTACGTCAAGTGTGACAAGAGGTGGGCGCAGCGCTGGCACCGGGTGTCCCCTCCCGCCCCCACAGCTGCCCCTGCCACCCCTGCCACGCCACTGGGAGGGCCCTACCTCAGCCCTGCCTCCGGGCATCAGCCCTGCTCTGTACCCCAGGAAGCCACCAGGCGCTCCTGGGCTCTGTCCCCATGGCTGCTGGGAGCTGGGGCTTGGAGATCTCGAGGTGTTTTCCAGCCTAAGGGATCCTGTGATTGTGGTGTCCCACCACGAGCAGCCCCCAGCCCAGCCTGCTGGGAGATCAAAGCCAGTGCCAGATTTAGGGAGTGTGTGCTCTCTGCTGATCCCAGTGACCCCAGGGGTGTTAGAGCCTCCCCTCCCCTTGGCTCTTTCCCTCCATCATTTCTGTGCTGTCCAGGATTTGACCTGCTGAGCCTCTCCAGCGTGGCCATAAACCCAGTGGGAATGACCCCCAGGTGTGGGACGGCAGGGCTGGGGGGGTGAGGGGGCCGCTGCCCCCCGTCCCAGCTCCCCCCGGCCGTGCCCGCTGCAGGGATGCCATGTGTGGGAAGATCCAGTGCCAGAGCTCTGCCAAGAAGCCGCAGGGCACCAACACGGTGTCCATCGACACCACCATCCGCTTCAAGGGCCGCGAGGTCAAGTGCCGGGGCACCTTCGTCTACAGCGCCAAGGACGACCAGGAGGACCTGTCCGACCCCGGGCTGGTCCTGACGGGCACCAAGTGCGGGGATGGCATGGTGAGTGCCCCTTCCTGCCGCGGGCCCTGCCGGGGGGCACCTTCCCCGGGCTCTGACCCAGCTCCGGGCTGCACGTGGCTCTCCCCTGCCTCCCAGCCGGGCCCCGGCAGCGGCTCCTCCGCACCTGCAGGCGTTGTCTCGGGGACACCTCAACTGCTGCCACCAGGTGCTTGTAGGCCACCAGGTTCTTCTCACCCGGGGCATTTGCGGGCATCACCAGATACTCAGTCATGTTTAGGCCAACAAATCGTTCTCTGTGCCCTCCAAGTTTCTTCACCAAATCAGTTCAGAGTGCAGCAACCCCAGCGGGAATTGCCCCAGGATTTCACGGATGAGGCTTCCTCCTATGAAGAGATTGTTTCCCAGAGGAAACAGGAAATCTCTGCCAGGAATCAACGTGACAAATCCAGTGCTAACTGGGCATTGGTCTCTGCAGCCCCTGCATCTCCAAGGACTTTGGAGGGGGCCAGTTGAGCTGAGAGAGGGCACAGGCTGCTGGAGGACAGGGAAGGAGGGATGTGTTCCAGAGAGAGCTGGCTGTGGAGACACAGCCTTCCCTGTCTGGCATTTTAACAGTGAAATTTTCTTTGGGAAGGCCAAAGCGGTGACATTTTCATGAGGAAATATGGCCAGTTTTGAAATCCAGCATTGTTTATTTTGGCCAGTGCCTGGGCTTTAGGGCCAAATGGGAAATGGTTTCTCCAGGAGCTGTCAGGTGGGCTGTGTGTGGAGGGGGTGGGAGTGGTGGTGGCTGGGCTCTGGAGAGGGGCTGGGAGCGGAATCCCACGGCTGGAACCACGCGATTTCACCACCCTGCATTTTCCAGCAGTCAATCCTTTGCAGAGCCCCCAGCTGTCCCTCTCCGGGCCCCTCTGTGACCCCAGCCCCTCGTGTCCCCCCCAGGTGTGCAAGGACCGGCGCTGCCAGAACGCGTCCCTGTTTGAGCTGGAGAAGTGCGTGTCCCGCTGCCACGGCCACGGGGTGAGCCACTGCTGGCACCTGCAGGGACCCCTGCCACCAGGGACAGGGCTTGGGGCCAGGCCAGACGCCTCCCACAGGCATGGGCCCTGTGACCCAGCGGATTTCTGCCTCTCAGACCTGTCCCAGGTGGGGCTGGGCTGGGACCTTTGCTCACCCGGCTCCAAGAGACAGGAAGAAGATGGTTGGTGGTGTAAGCACCATCTGCAAAACGTGGATCAGGGCCTGATTTCAGCTGGAGAGTGTTTGGAGCTCAGAGCAGGTGCCTGGTCCCCCTGAGAGCAAAACAAGAGTTGGAAGGAGAACTGGGACAGCAGAAAGGCAGGGAAGTGGTCCAGGGAGTGGGAGGAGACGAGGTTCTCCAAAGCTGAAAGGTTACAGAGGTTTGAGCTCTGTGGAGTGCAGGGCTTTGTCAGATGAGGCAACAGAAACTGCTGTGGAAACTCCTGCTGGGTTATGGAAGGGACGTGACAGATAGAACATCTGATTTACCCTTTTGTGACTGGTAAAACATCCACACCTACCCTTTTGTTCTGCCCAGCATGCTTGAGGCTCTCAGAGCTGGAGTTGGTGAGCCTGGAGATGAGAAGGTTCTGGGGAGACCTTCTGGCACCTTCCAGCACTAAAAGGGGCTTATAAAGAAGAGGAAGGGTGACTTTTTGCATGGGCAGATAGTGGCAGGAGCAGGGGGAATGGCTTCAAACTGAAAGAAGAGATGTAGATGGGATATTGGGCAGGAATTGTTCCCTGGCAGGGTGGGCAGGCCCTGGCACAGGTGCCCAGAGCAGCTGGGGCTGCCCCTGGATCCCTGGCAGTGCCCAAGGCCAGGCTGGACACTGGGGCTGGAGCAGCCTGGGACAGTGGGAGGTGTCCCTGCCATGGCAGGGGTGGCACTGGCTGGGATTTGGGGTCCCTTCCCACCCAAACCATTTCGGGATTCTGTGATGTCCATGGGGGAGCATTGTCAGGGGTGAAGCTTCTTCCACCCAGACTTGTGTCACCATCTGTTCATTCCTGCCCTGTGGACCACCCCTGCCACACATCCCAACCTCTCCTCTGTCCCCAGGTCTGCAACAGCAACAAGAACTGTCACTGTGACCCGGGCTGGGCGCCCCCGTTCTGCGAGAAGCCGGGGCTGGGTGGCAGCGTGGACAGTGGCCCCGTGCAGAGCCACAGTGAGTCACAGCTCGTCCCCAGGGCCCCGAGGTGCTCCTGTGCTGCGGCGGTGCCAGGGGAAGGGGGTGCTTCCAGAGGGGCTGCGTGGGGCCTGTCCAGGCAGCCCCACGGTCTGTCCCAGCTCTGGCTGGTCGGTGGCCACCCACTGCCATCAGAGGCCGCTGAGGGCCCGTTCCCTTCCTGGAGCAGCAGGGGTGTCTCCAGCTCGGCTGACAGAGTGGGCAGATGGGGTCACCACGCCCATCGAGCGAGGCCAGAGGCTGGTGGCTGTCCCGGCCCCTCACTCGTCCCTGTGCTTCCCCTGCCAGACCACGAGTCCATCCTGATCGCCCTGGTGGTCATCTTCCTGTTCCTGCTGCCCGCCCTGGCGCTGAGCATCTACTACTGGTACCGCCAGGAGAACTCCCTGCTCGCCAGGTGGATCAAGGACACCAGGCACAGGGGCCACCAGGCCTGCAGGTGTGTGGGGCACCCCTGCCCTTCTCTCCCGAGCTCCCAGTCTGGCACTTGTTTCACCCAGCCTGGCAGCAGCTGGGGGAGCTGGTGGTGCACAGCCCCTGCTCTGGTGGGAGACTGCTCTGGAGTCTGGACAGACTGTCCTGGGAAACCCAAGGCTCTCAGCAATTCCCTGAGCCCAGGACATGGATGGTCCTCTGGACAGGACAATGCCAGGGAGGGGTGGAGATGGCCTGGTATCAAGGAGAATTCTCATTCCTTGCAGGCTGCCCATCACAGACCATCCCTGCTCCACCCACTGACCATCCCTGTCACACACTGACCATCCCTGCTCCATACACTGACCATCCCTGTCACACACTGACCATCCCTGCTCCATACACTGACCATCCCTGTCACACACACTGACCATCCCTGTCACACACACTGACCATCCCTGTCACACACTGACCGTCCCTGTCACACACACTGACCATCCCTGTCACACACTGACCATCCCTGCTCCATACACTGACCATCCCTGTCACACACACTGACCATCCCTGTCACACACTGACCATCCCTGCTCCATACACTGACCATCCCTGTCACACACACTGACCATCCCTGTCACACACTGACCGTCCCTGTCACACACACTGACCATCCCTGCTCCATACACTGACCATCCCTGTCACACACTGACCATCCCTGCTCCATACACTGACCATCCCTGTCACACACTCACACACTGACCATCCCTGTCACACACTGACTGTCCCTGCTGCCCATCACACACTGACCATCCCTGTTCCCCAGCAGCAAGGGCTGGCTGTTAATGAGGTGTTAATTGAGACAGGCGCTGATGGGCAGCATTTTAGAGGCAGCCGTTGCTGCCCTGGTTGCTTTATTTTGCCATGTCCCTAATTCCCAGCAGGAAGAAGTCCATGGGTCAGAAGTCGAGCAGTGCCCATCCCAAAGCTGCTTTCACCCTGAGGAACATTTCAGCCTCCAGCCACCCCACTGAGGTAAGTGATAACTCACCAGGGTCAGGGATAACTCACCAGGGTCAGGGATAACTCAGCTGCCAGGTTTGATTCCCTGCTGGGATGTGGATATCACATCTGCTCCCAGGAACTGGGCAAGCCCTGGTGCCCTGTGCTGGTCCTGCCCCATGTCTGCACTGAGCCCATGGCCAGGTGTGCCCATCCCTCCTAAAACTGTTTGTTGAGCTCAAACTCCCCTGGTGATCACTGGGAAATCCCCTGATTTCCACTGGGAAATCTCCCATATGGAAAAAGGATAGATGGGAGTGAGGAATGATCACAGCCTGTGTTGGGGGGGGGAGGTGTGGGTGTGGTATTTTCTCATGTTAATGAGGCCAAAATTCAAACAAAGTTGGTCTTTGGCTTTGTGGTTTGATTTATGGTGTCCTGTTCTTCCTTCTCGGGTCATTGCTCTTGGCTCCTGCAGGTTTGGTTATCCCTTCATTTGGTTATTCCCTCATTTTCTAGTCCTTTTATTTATCCTGTACCACACTTCAGTGATTTTTAACTTTGAACCTGCATTGGTGCTTTTTGAGCAACAGCACCGAATTTAGGAAGAATTCAGGTTTTTTGGATGTCTCCCACCTGCTGGAAATCTGGTGTGGATTCAGCAGAGCTGACCCTGCTCTGGGTCTGCAGCACCTTTCTCATCCCCGTGTGCTCCCATGGGGTTAGTGAGGAGCAAACACAGAACCACAGAAGCAGGAAGGCAGGAAAAGCCCTCTAATGTTCATATCTGAGACCATCAAACCCAGCCACCAACGCTGCCGGCTTCACCACCGAACACGTCAGCTTTTGGGTGGGCCGCTGAGGGTGGTGGTCCCAGAAAGTGCTCCTGCAGCTCCCCAGAGCCCAGGCCTCGAGGGGACGTCTGCTGTTCAGCAGCAGGAGGAGGTGACCCCAGGGTGCTCCCCCGCTGCCTCTGTCCCTCTCTCCTCGCAGCAGGGCCCACGGACCGCGTTCCTCCCCAAGGCCGGCGCTGCCCCGCCCGGCTCTCAGCCCGTCAACGTCGTCCACCCGCTTCGCCCGGCTCCCCATTCCATCCCCCCCCGCCCCAGAGACCCCAAACCCGCCAGGCCCCCTCCCCCCGCCACCAAGTCACCCCTGGTCCCCACCAAAGCCGGCGCCTCCCAGGCCAAGCTCCCACCTCCGAAGAAACCTCTTCCCTGCAGCCCCGTGAGGAGCCCCCAGGTGAGCTCTGCTGCCTCTGTCCCCCCGACCCGGGGAAGCCCCCTGGCTCCTGGCTGGGGTCGGGCTGGGCTCTCCGAGGAGCTGTCTCAGCCCCCTGAGGGCCGGACCTGTGCTGATAATGCAGAGAGCCCATCAGACCTGAGGGTGCTTTAGGGTTTTTTGGGTGTTCTGTGCTTTGAAGCCTCTCAGCTCTGCAGGGGGAGCCAGGTTTGTAGGGGCACCCTGGATGTTCCTCTAAGGATTTTGTCTCTGCCCGTGCCCTTTGTGATGCCAGGTGGTCCCAAAGCACCAAGCCCCGCGCCGGCCGCTGCCGGGGAGTCCCCTCCTGGCCAAGGAGCTGCCCCCTGCACACGGACAGACCCTGCTGGTCATGGTCCCTCCTACCAACTTCAAGGTGTCGGGGACGAGTGGCTCGAGCCACCCCACGAGGCCGTTGAAGTGAGTGGGGAGGAGCTGGGTGTCCCCACAGCTGGGGTCTGGCTGCTGGGGACACTGCGGGTCCCGTGGGAGGGACATCCCAAAGGTGGGGGCACTGGGGGTCCCGTGGGAGGGACATCCCAAAGGTGGGGACACTGGGGGTCCCGTGGGAGGGACATCCCAAAGGTGGGGGCACTGGGGGTCCCGTGGGAGGGACATCCCAAAGGTGGGGTGGGGGCACTGGGGGTCCCGTGGGAGGGACATCCCAAAGGGCTCAGCCACGGCTCCACCTGGAGTGGCCAAGACTGGCAGAGAGTGACCAAGGCTGGGTGGTGGAAGGTGCCAGGATAAGGGAGATGCCACCCCTTGGGAGTGCCCTCCCAGCCCAGAGCTGTGGGGCTGCTGGGGGATGAGGGAGTGAAGGGATGGACGCTGATGCTCTCTCATCTTTCCTCCTGCAGACCGATGCCACCTCAAAGGTGAGTGGAGGGCATTTACAGACCCCTGTGGTGGGGTGGCTTTGGGTCAGCACTGGGCTGGGAAATGGGGATCAATCCACCGTCCCAGGGGCTCCTGGATGAGCAGGACACGGTCCCTCTGGGCACTGCAACAGGGCACCTGTGTCCCAGGGAATGGAGGATGTGGGTTTTGTTTGGAGTTGGGAGATGAAGGCCAAGTCCTTGACAGTGCCACTCCTGCTCCCAGCTCTCGTGCACTGCTGAATGCTCTGGGTGTGGGGCAGGGGCCTCAAGGGATCCACTCCTGACAGCCAGACTCGGGGGCCGTGTCCATGGAGGAATTCCTGAGCTGGGGAAGGTGGTGATGGAGCTGGTGGGTGTCTGGTGGCTGCACTCAGACCAGTTGTGTCCTTTCTCTTTCCTCTTGCTCCAGGCCAGTCCCAGCCATCAAAGTCCAATCCACCTCCTTCTCCTCAAAGAAGTGACAGTCCCAGGACACCTGGCCCACCCTTCCTGAGCTGGCTCTCCTGATTTGCACTGCTGTGGCCACAGGGCTCTCCCGTTCCTGTTTTAGTAACCCTTTTGATACCAGAGGACTATTTTTGTAAGACAGAATTTGTATTCAGCACACAAACTGTAGCGGTGGGGTGGAGAGGGGACGTTGGCACCACGGCTGGACCAGGGGTTGGTTGGAGGTGGGGTTCCCGTGATGGAGATCCCACCACGGCTCTTGGCACTGCTTCCTAGCCAATTTCCCTCCCAGCTTCAGTTCTTTGGACATTGCACATGGGCTGGGATGGGCTGACTGGGGGAAGTGAACATCCCCACCGATGGAAGATGCTGGTGACAGCGTGATGTCCTTGCAGCTACCTCCTCCTCCTCCTTCTCCTCCAGGCCTGCGAGCCCCAGCCGCTGCCAGCGCAGCTCCACGCTGGGCATCGTCTCGGGGAGACGTTTGCCACGACAGAAACCTGGTGCCCAGGCTGGACTGGGCCACGCAGTGCTGGGACATTTCCATGAAGGATCCAAGTTCTCAGGCTCCTCCTGACCTCCTGCCCCATTGCACAAGGAAAAGCGGTGACGATCCTGGGGTCACCTGGAAGGAGAAACTGTCTGGGAATGTTTGAATGCCCCAAGTGCCGGTGGCAGCTGATTCCCAGGGTGCTTTTGAGGGGCTCGGGAGCCCTCACAACGTTGCCTGTTCCCTGCTCCTGGGCCAAGCCCAGCAGAGGCTCCGGGAGCCACTCACACTCCAAGGGGAAGGAGCCACAAGCCGGGAACAAGAGCAGGAAAACCGCCCGTGCCATTGGCTTGTCCCAAGCCTTGGCCAAGCCACTGCATTTCTCTGTGCCTCAGTCCCCCACCGGGGGTGTTTCCTACCTCACAGGGCTGTTGTGAGGTTTGACAAAGGGATTCCTGGAATCCCCAACCCTCCATCCAAGGTGCTGTTGACCTGCACAGTTTGTGCCACTTTCCTGTGACTTGACCTGCGGCTCGATCAGGGTCTGAGATGACAACAAAGACTTTGAAAAGTCCCCTGGCTCCTCTGGCTCTTTTCTTGCTCCCTGTCCCCTGAGCCTTCAGACACCAGGGCACCTCCAGGGCTCTGCCCACACCAGAGCCAGCAGATCCCAGGGATCCAGCTGGGTGTGGCCAGTGAGATCCAATCTGACCTGGGAAAAATCCTTTTGGGATGTGTCCGGCCATGATGCAGGTTCAGGGAGAGCCCTTGGGCAGCTGCTCTGGGGTTCCATTGTCCACAGTGTCACACAACAGGTGGCTGCAGCTTGTGGGTGAGGCTGCCTTAACCCAAGCTGTCCTTACCCTCGGGCTTTATCCTGAAGTTGTTGGTGTCACGCCTGGGTCTTCCCTGAAGCATCCTCAGGAGGAATTTCTCCATGGAAAGGCTGGTCAGGCAGTGGCAGGGGCTGCCCAGGGAGGTTTGGAGTCCCCACCCATGCAGGTGTCCAAGGAAGGGCTGGAGGTGGCACTCAGAGCTCCGGGCTGGGGACAAGGGGGGATCGGGCACAGCTTGGGCCTGGTGGCCTTGGAGGGTTTTCCAGCCTCAGTGACTCTGTGTTCCCAGGGTTCTGTGATCCCTGGTACCTCCATATCTCTCTTGGTTCATGGATATGCAGCTGGGATCAAGGATCCAACATCTCCTCTTACTCTGATAACAAAATCAGAAAACCAGTGTCACTGAGGTTGGAAGGGACCCTCTCAAGGCCATCCTCAGGTGAGGACCAGGACAGGATTAATGAACTGATCCCTAAACATACCCAAAGTCCCATTTTTTTAGGGATCTCCCAAGGACTTCTGTCATGGTCAGACTTGAGGAGCAGCCTATGGAGCTGCTCCCTGTGGATGTCCTCCCTTCCCCTGCCCAGGGCAGGGACCAGCAGGGGTTAAACAGCTGCAGAGGGTTTGCAGAAGTCCCTGCAGTGATGAAGTGGTTGGAAAAAACCTCTCTCAAGGATCAGACATTCAGCTTAATGACAAAGTGAGGAGTGACAGTGCTGTGACAAGGACCTGTCTGATCCCATCGAGCTGGGGCAGTGTCCCCGGGCTTGGACTCTGGCCCAGCAGTGGCACCGTCCTGGCCATCACAGGCCCTTCCCCTGGCACCGGGCAGTGCCCCCGCCACGCTGCCCCCGCTCCCCCAGCAGTGCAGGACTGGGTCGCGCTGTCACATGGGGTCACACTGTCACACCGTGTCACACTGTCACACCGTGTCACACTGTCATGGGTCTGGGGGCTCAGGCTGGGCTCTGCAGGCTGGGGAGGGGTTGGCAGAGCCCTTTGTGCCTCAGGGCTGCTGCCCAGCGGGGCTGGCCCGGGGCTCTGCTCAGCAGCACAGCCAGTGCTCCCAGACCCCTGCCCAGGGCCCCTTCCCTCCCGGGGATGTCCCCGCACACCCAGGGCTGTCCCTCGGGCTGTCCCGGGGCAGACCGGCTGCAGGATGAGCCTCACAGCCCTTCTGCCGGGCACAGGGAGCGGCGGAGCTGGGAGGAGAGCAGAGCAGAGCAGAACCGAACAGAACAGAACCCCGGGGATGTCCCCGCACACCCAGGGCTGTCCCTCGGGCTGTCCCGGGGCAGACCGGCTGCAGGATGAGCCTCACAGCCCTTCTGCCGGGCACAGGGAGCGGCGGAGCTGGGAGGAGAGCAGAGCAGAGCAGAACCGAACAGAACAGAACCGAACAGAACAGAACAGAACAGAACAAAATCCGTTCAGGCCGATGCTCGATGCTCTCTGCCGGTCCAGGTGGGCCCCGGTGTGCAGGTGGCGTGTCCATCCTGCCACATCCACTGCAGTCCGTGTTCCGCTCCGTGTTCCGGTCCATGATCCGGTCCGTGTGCCGGTCCATGGTCCGGTCCGTGTGCCGGTCCATGGTCCGGTCCATATTCCGGTCCATAATCCAGTCCGTGTGGTGTCACGCCTGGGTCTTCCCTGAAGCATCCTCAGGAGGAATTTCTCCATGGAAAGGCTGGTCAGGCAGTGGCAGGGGCTGCCCAGGGAGGTTTGGAGTCCCCACCCATGCAGGTGTCCAAGGAAGGGCTGGAGGTGGCACTCAGAGCTCCGGGCTGGGGACAAGGGGGGATCGGGCACAGCTTGGGCCTGGTGGCCTTGGAGGGTTTTCCAGCCTCAGTGACTCTGTGTTCCCAGGGTTCTGTGATCCCTGGTACCTCCATATCTCTCTTGGTTCATGGATATGCAGCTGGGATCAAGGATCCAACATCTCCTCTTACTCTGATAACAAAATCAGAAAACCAGTGTCACTGAGGTTGGAAGGGACCCTCTCAAGGCCATCCTCAGGTGAGGACCAGGATAGGATTAATGAACTGATCCCTAAACATACCCAAAGTCCCATTTTTTTAGGGATCTCCCAAGGACTTCTGTCATGGTCAGACTTGAGGAGCAGCCTATGGAGCTGCTCCCTGTGGATGTCCTCCCTTCCCCTGCCCAGGGCAGGGACCAGCAGGGGTTAAACAGCTGCAGAGGGTTTGCAGAAGTCCCTGCAGTGATGAAGTGGTTGGAAAAAACCTCTCTCAAGGATCAGACATTCAGCTTAATGACAAAGTGAGGAGTGACAGTGCTGTGACAAGGACCTGTCTGATCCCATCGAGCTGGGGCAGTGTCCCCGGGCTTGGACTCTGGCCCAGCAGTGGCACCGTCCTGGCCATCACAGGCCCTTCCCCTGGCACCGGGCAGTGCCCCCGCCACGCTGCCCCCGCTCCCCCAGCAGTGCAGGACTGGGTCGCGCTGTCACATGGGGTCACACTGTCACACCGTGTCACACTGTCACACCGTGTCACACTGTCATGGGTCTGGGGGCTCAGGCTGGGCTCTGCAGGCTGGGGAGGGGTTGGCAGAGCCCTTTGTGCCTCAGGGCTGCTGCCCAGCGGGGCTGGCCCGGGGCTCTGCTCAGCAGCACAGCCAGTGCTCCCAGACCCCTGCCCAGGGCCCCTTCCCTCCCGGGGATGTCCCCGCACACCCAGGGCTGTCCCTCGGGCTGTCCCGGGGCAGACCGGCTGCAGGATGAGCCTCACAGCCCTTCTGCCGGGCACAGGGAGCGGCGGAGCTGGGAGGAGAGCAGAGCAGAGCAGAACCGAACAGAACAGAACCGAACAGAACAGAACAGAACAGAACAAAGCAGAACAGAGCAGCCCATCTCATCCCATCTCATCCCATCCCATCCCATCCCATCCCATCCCATCCCATCCCATTATCCCACCCCATCCCATTATCCCAGTCCATCCCCTCCCCGAGCTCCGGGCTGTCCCTGCTCGGGCAGGGGTGTGGATCCGTTCAGGCCGATGCTCGATGCTCTCTGCCGGTCCAGGTGGGCCCCGGTGTGCAGGTGGCGTGTCCATCCTGCCACATCCACTGCAGTCCGTGTTCCGCTCCGTGTTCCGGTCCATGATCCGGTCCGTGTGCCGGTCCATGGTCCGGTCCATAGTCCGGTCCATAATCCAGTCCGTGATCCGGTCCATGGTCCGGTCCCTGTTCCGGTCCGTGCCCGGCTCGGGCGGAGCTCGGGCTCGGTGGCACTAGGTGGCAGCAGATGGCCGCGAACCCTCCGCTCGGCCTGCTCCGCATCGCCAGGCACCGCGTCCTCCTCCTTCATCCTCCTCATCCTCCTTCATCCTCCTTCATCCTCCTTCATCCTTCATCCTCCTCATCCTCCTTCATCCTCCTTCATCCTCCTTCATCCTCTTCATCCTCCTCATTCTCCTTCATCCCCCTTCATCCTTCATCCTCCTTCATCCTCCTCATCCTCCTCCCTGCCCCGCCGGTCACAAACCCATCAAATATCGGCTGGGCAGGGAAGTGCCGAGTGCTCCTGGCGACTCGCTCAGTTTCCAGCCTGTCCCTGTGGACCTTCCTCTTATCAGGTGGAATATGTGAAAGGCTGGCAGAGCTGGGAATGTTCCCTGGAGAAGGGAAGGCTCCAGGCAGAGCTCAGAGCCCCTGGCAGGGCCTGGAGGGGCTCCAGGAGAGCTGCAGAGGGACTGGGGACAAGGCCTGCAGGGACAGCACACAGGGAATGGCTCCCACTGGCAAAGGGCAGATTGGGCTGGGATCTTGGCAAGGAATTCCTGGCTGGGAGGGTGGGCAGGGGCTGGGCTGGGATTCCCAGAGCAGCTGGGGCTGCCCCTGCATCCCTGGCAGTGCCCAAGGCCAGGCTGGACACTGGGGCTGGAGCAGCCTGGGACAGTGGGAGGTGTCCCTGCCATGGCAGGGGTGGCACTGGGTGGCTTTGAGGTCCCATCCACCCAACCCATTCCAGGATTCTGTGCCTGCCCCTCCCTGGCCGTTCAGGGGTCTCTCACCCACCACTGGAGCTGTTTAGGATCTCCTGCTCTCAGGCAGGTTGTCTCTGTCTCCCTGCCTTGGTTCCCCTTTTCCAGGCCGTGGCTCCCCTCAGATGTCACACTGTCTCCAGTCCTCCTGTCCCACCTGTGCTGACCCCCACCAGGGACTGGGACAGCCTGGGCCCCTCAGGATGTGCCTGGGGCTGAGGAGGGACACGGGGCAGGGACAGGGGGTCCCGGGGGCTCCCAGGGGGCTGCAGCCTTTCCTGGGGCACTCTGGGGAAGCCACCTGGGGACAAGAAGTTTCCTCCTTGGCTCCCTGGAGCCTGAGCTGGGAGGTGCCCCAGTTTGTCCAGTCTGCTGTGGCTTCCTGGCCCAGGCAGGCTCTGTCCCCCGGGGGGCAGGACAAGGTGACACTGCTGATATAAACTGCAAAACCACAGAATATCCCGAGTTGGATCATCCAGGATCATCCAGCCCTGTACAGGACACTCCAACAACCCCACTCTGTGCCTGAGCGTGCTGCTGAATTAGTTTTGAACAATTCCTTTTATTTTCTCATCCTTCCCCCCCC